>JBAMBJ010001427.1:0-38272 GCA_037043495.1 Drosophila recens | reverse complement strand
GGAATCAAATTGCATTATTAGTTTTTTGAGCAATAACTTTTATTTTCAAGTTTTTTATGAAGCTTTCTATTTTCATGGCTTTGATTTTTTCGGTAAACTTTCTTTAGCAAAATATCTAGGAATATTTTTTGGCTGCAAGTTTTGAGAACATACCTTACAGTGTAAGGCTTACACCCATGAGATAATTTGGTTATCAATATCTAAATGCGTTTCACAAAATTCGAACCATATTTCCAATTTTGTTGCATAGTTATTAAAGTAGTTCTTAGAGGGTAAAAAAGTACCGAAATCCAAAATAAGTATTCGGGGGTGCCACAGAAATCGCTTTCGCTTGAATTTCACTCAAATATCATTTAAATTCAAGTGAAATTCAAGCGAAAGCAATTTTTGTGGCACCCCCGATTATTTCTTATTTCACTTAATAACTAAATTGAATGTTCTTTGTCACAAAATTAGAAATAATGAATTTTGGAGCTTGAACATGTTTTCGGCACAAGACTTAAACCTGGTTTATAGATATTTTTTAATCTGATATCAGAAATCTTTGGAATTCCTTTTGCTTCTGACTTTGCTAGTGGATGATAAGTACTGATATCAATATATGAGTACACAACAATTAAATTTAAATTAGTTAAAGAAAGTCCCAGACAGTTCAATTGTTCAAAAAATAAACTTCTTACTTGTTAGCTAAGAACTTTACATAATTGGGTCAAAAATCAACTAAAACTGCACCCCATCTTCACCTTCTCTTTTTAATATATTTAATGTGTATATCTTTATCTTTACCTGTATTTATCTATGGCATTATCTAGGAGGAGCTGTTCACCTATTGCGGCAATGCCTCGCGACTGGAACTGACGGTACACCTGCTGCTGTTGACCATAATTTTGATGTTTTACTTGACGCGTTGATTTATGCGCATCTAGTTTATAGAACCTATACAAGCATACATATATATATATATACGTATACTATATGTATAAATACCAATGTACGATTGCAGTCCGTTTGTTTTTTAGATTATAAACTATTGTGTAGTACAATTCTAGTCAAATGTTTAACAACAACTAAACTTGTTACCAACTAAAATGGCACAATCTTTAACAACTAATACATGTTTAGCAAACAATAAAAACAACAAGATCAACAATTTCAACTTTTAGACTTACAATATACGCCAAATGTTAAGAAAGAATGTTTTTTTTTTTTATATAAACTACTTAAGGGATACGCGGAACAGTCGTAAAATTCATTCGGATTTTTCTATAAATAATACGAATTTCACTTTTTAAGTGACTTTGCCTTTAAGGTGAAACCCAAAACATTTTTCATTCTGGTTTTTTAATTTTTACCTCATTTATTTGCCCTGTCGACTGTCTGCGAATCTACCGAAAAAAAGTTGAATTTATATACGATGTATTTGTTAAAACATATTTGAACATATATATATTAGCTAAAGATCCCACGTTTCAATAACTATTTTGATAGTTTAATATGGTACAACCTATGCCAAATATTAAAAGGAAGCGAATTATAACTGAAATGATAAAAACAATTATTTTTGTAATTTTATAAAATAAGTTGGATTTTAAAAAACTAAAGTAAACTAAATTGTTACACACAGACAAAAGCACGAACAGCACTAAAAATATTTCGTCCCTTTAGCCCAACCGAACAATATAAAAAGTCTTTGGAAATTCATTAGCTTTTTCATATACAATCAAAAGGATTTTTAAGTATACAACTATATGCGATTATATAATAAATAATGTACATTTAATGTATTCAATGTTTACAAAGTTTTTTGTTAAAGCTTAGGTTTTGTAAAGCGATTTTATTGTATAAATTCGGAACTTTGTTACACGATTATATTACCAATAACCATAAAAGAATAGTTGTCTTAAATCAGCAGAAAATAATATACCCTTGCAGATTTGTTTAAAATAATAAACTGCATGAATTCACAACAGATACATAAACTAAATTAAATATTATTTGAAATAATTTTATCAAGAGATTAAATTAAATTTCTTAGTTTATAAATTGCTTAAAAATCAAATGATAGCACTGAAAATGATGAATAAAAACATTTCAAAATAGAATTGCTAGGTTTTTTTTTAAATTATTAATTAAATTATGGAATCATATAAAAGAATTTAGTTTAATATGCTATTATTTTACTTTTAAATGAAGTCGACATTTAAAAAGACAGAATATTACAATCCTCTGCAAGGGTAAGCAAACAGGACCAATTAAAAAGCATACAAAACTATTTTCGAAAACCTCAGTTAAGTTTCTAAGAAGATTATCTACGATTTTTTTAGCTTAATAAAATTATGTAACATTTACACAAGTAAACTAAATCAAGAAAAGAAAAAACCACAAACCAAAAAACCTAATTGCCTTTGTATCGTATTTCGAAACTTTTTATGAATTTACGCATAGAATAATAAAAGTATGTACATTTAAAAATATTATATTAATTATTCAGTTTATTATTAAATTGAAACATAATTGAAATCAAAATCAAGATGGAAGTTTTAAGCGCAAACAGTTAACTATTAAATGTAATTTAAAAAAACAAAACTAAAGTAATAATTAAAAACTAAACTGAAACTAAAATGTTTATATTACGAGTACTAATACAATATTTATTTTTTGGAGTGTTTAAACGTTGTACGATGTATTTAAAAAAAAAAAATTAAGACAAAATCATGATTAATCATATGATGTACATGCTTTTGAAAAGAAAATCGGGTCTGTTCCGAATTCCACTTACGACTAATTTCCAGAGAATTATATAGTAGGATACAGCTCCTATGTGTTTTGGTATATTAATTTAAATTTGAGGAACGTGGAATTCGGAAAAAGTTTTGACCAAAACAAAGCCATGTGTGCACCTTATATAAAACAATGTCCACTAAACTAAATACCTTAATTAATAAAAGTAAAATATTTTATAATTTCATTAGCAAATATAAACAAAAATTCGTATGCAAATTTGATGTTAAACACATAAACGTTTTAAAACTGATACATGTACACAATACAATATAAAAAGAAACTTACAGCAAATAAGAAAGAAAAGACCAATAAATGTTAAATTAATAAACTCAAAGGCTTTTAATGGATGGATGGCATTCAGAATACTATAAACGGAATAAGCTTTTATTAAACAAAAGCCTCATAAACTAAACGTCACTAGTGCTAAGCACGGACTTAAAGTAATCGCTGTCCAGCTGTTTAATATCCTTGGCAAATTGGGCCACCAGCGTTGTTAGATCCTCCACATTGATCTCGGTGTTGTTGCCGGCTGTTGATAGCTGCTCAATGGCCAGTTGAATCTTGTCCAGCAGCACCTTGTCCGCCTTATTTTGTTTGCCCGCATGCTCGTCCTCAAACTCATTGTACACCTCTTGGGCGTTGTGGACCACGTGCTCGGGGAAATTCGCCAGACGTGCTACTTGTATGCCAAAGCTCTTCTCCATGACGCCGGGTCGCACCTGATAAAGCAACGTAAAGTTGTCTGCATCGGCTACGGCGGCCATATGGCAATTCTTAACGGTTGACAACGTTTCAGCCAGCTTGGTAATCTCGTGAAAGTGTGTGGCGAAGAGAGTGAAGCATTTGGTTTGCTTGGCCAGGTGCTCGGCAATGGACCAGGCTATGCCGCAGCCCTCATAAGTAGATGTGCCCCTTCCGAGCTCATCAATAATGACCAGCGACTTATCCGTAGCTGTCTATGGAGTAAAAGATTAAGTCAAATCTAATGTGGAGCTAGAAAATATGTAATTCATCTTACCCTTATAATGCCAGATGTTTCAATCATTTCCACCATAAAAGTGCTCAAGCCCTTGATAATATTGTCACTAGCGCCGACGCGACCCAAGATCGAATCCACCATGCTGACAACGGCCGAGCTGCAGGGCACAAAGGCGCCGACGTGGGCCATTAGTACAGCTGTGCCCACGGAACGGATGTAGGTGCTTTTGCCACCCATATTCGGACCAGTTATGATGAACATGTTGCAGTTATCTGGAGTGTAAATGGAGACGTTAAGGCAATGGGATCAATCTAAAGCAGGGAAGACGTACCCTTTTCAAATTCCACGCTGTTCGCTATGAAGCTCACATGTTCCTGCAGCTCCAGGCACGGATGACGAACGTCATCGAGTCGCAATTGACCAGCACCCTCGGGCAGCATCTTGGGGCGCACATAGGGCGTTGGGGCGCAACGAGCAGCCGTGGCAAAACTGACCAGACAATCCAGCTGGGCGAGATCGTTGTTTAGGCAGGTAAGCGGCGCTGCATAGCCCACGGCCACCTGGATAATCTCCTCGACAATGGACTGCTGCTGTTCCTCGTAACGTACTCGGCAGTTGGCAAACTCGTCCGCATAGCTTTCCAGCTTATCGGAGGTGAATCGCACGCCGCCCTTGATGACGTCCACAACTCGGTAGTTCTTGTTCTTGCGCAGCACAGAGTCGTCTTTGATCGTGGTGCGAAAGTGATAGCCCAGCTTCGCCACATTCTCCAGCTTGACCAGCTTGCCATCCAGATCGAGTTCATCGCAGCACTTGCTCTGCAGCCTTTCCATTTTGTTGTACAACTCCGTCATGGTGTGTTGCAGCTCCATGAGGCGACTGTCGAATGACGCCTTCACCAAGTACTCGCCCTTCTCAATGGCCTCAAAGTCCATCACCTGCTCCACCATTTGCTTGAGCCCAATCAAGTCCTCCAGGCAGCCCTTAAACGGCGCACACAACACACTCTGCACCGTGCTGTTCCCCAGACTCAACAGCAGCTGCAGGATCTTCGGTGTGCGCAATATGACCTGGTAAATCCGGAAAAGATCTTGCAAATTGGCCTTGCGACGCATTAACTTCTTGGTCAGCATCAGAATATCCGGTATGCGCTTCAGATAGTCCAGACTCAGCATGTCCAGCGTCTCCGGCGACTCCAAGAAGCACTGCACAACATTGTGCCGATCGTTGAGAATCTCGCAACTGCGCAGCGGCTGCTTCACCCACTGCGACATGAGACGGTGCCCCTGCGGGGTGCGACAATGGTCCAGCACGCCCAGAATGCTTTGCCAGCGATACGAGGGCATTGATGGATGTGTGCCCGGCTTGGGCATGATGTTGAGCGCGGCCACAGCGGCTGAATCCAAGTGGACAAAGCTGTAGAGCAAACGGATTAATAAATTTATATCAGATTCATTCCAAACAGGGATTAAAACCCTAACCGGTAAAAACCGATTAAGACCGGTTACTACTCTCAAAAAAAAAAAAAAAATATAATTTAAAAAGAGGGCGATTTATCATGAATTTTGGTGAAAAAATTTTTACCGGGTCTCTGTTAGTTTTTTTTTAATTGAATTTTGAAATTTTGATATTTTCACTGCAAAATGCACAAAGCAACCAAGCAAAAGCTCATTTTGCATCACAAATTTAAAAATTCCATTAAAAAATAATAGCGGAGACCCGATAAAAATTTTTTCACCAAAATTCATGATAAATCGCCCTCTTTTTAAAATATATTTTTATTTTTTTTTTTGAGAGTAGTTCCGCTACTAGACTGTTACCAAAAATTTAATTTGACCGAAACCTTAAAACCAAAACTCTATAAACCGAAATAACCGTTAAGTTACCGTTTCATTTATAGGAGTTAATTTCGGTTTTCATAAATCCAAAAAAAAAATAAAAATTTAATACAAATTGAAAGTCTTATTTTTAATTGTTATTTTAAAAATTGCAAATAAGAGTTATGGAATGACTTTTAAGTACAATTTTAAAAGCATGTTTCATTTTAAATTTTTATTACACAAAAAATTTAAAAAAAAAAAGTTTAAAATACAGTCGACCTTTTTAACTCGAATCACCTTTATCCAAAGAAAAAGTTCGACTTAGGGAATTTTATCTTTAAAGTATTTTAACAGAAACTACAATTTCATTCATTCATAAATAAATTTCAAATTGTAAACTTTTCTTGTTATTTTCAACAAAAATAGATTCCCGTTTGTTCCAGACCTGTCAATATTCTCAAAAATCGGGTTCTTCGTTCTATGGCTGTATCCAGAAGAAGTTTCCGATTTAAATGACATCATAATTAAATTTATATTTCTTAAAACATTGAAAACTGTTTTCGCTGAGATACCAAATCTTTCAGCCACTTCAATTTTTTTGGTCCACTTTCGATTTCCTTAACTAATAAGTTTGAATATTTAATAATTTAGATAATCTTGCGCTGATACACTAACAAAGAAGTACATAAAATCCGTCTTTCCTGAAGCTAATTCACCAGCCAATGTAATTGTTGATGCAATATTCTACCATATGTTAATCTACATCAATATTACATATCAAAACGAGCCGGTAACAAAAACATTTAACAGAAACGAAAAGCAAATTCAATCTTTTTTGGAGATTTTCCCGAAAAATTCAACTTACAGAAGTACGGGCCAATATTTTAGTTCGAGTTAAGGAAGCAGAATTGTATGAAATTTGCTCAGTAAAAGCTATTGCCACTCGATTTTCTTCGAGTTAGAGAAAATTCGAGTTCGAGGGAAGTTCGATTTTGATGTAAAACGAGAAACTTGAACTGTTTCTATTTCTTCCGACTCAGAAGTCTTGTTTGCGATCTCTAATACTATATTTTGTTATTAGTGTTGTATTTTATTTTTGATTTTCTTTGTAATTTGGATTTATATGTGAAATAAATGTGTGAATATTTATTAGTTTTATATTATTAATATAATTAAATTTTTGCAAGGAAATTTATTTTATTGAACCGAAACCATACCGGTATTTGAAAACCGAAACATACCAAAACCGGTTAACCTTTCGAAACCTTTATTCGAAGATTTTGCGTGACCAAAAACCTAAATGCGAATATAACCGAAACCGTAACTGAAACCGATAATCGTTTCAGTTTTAATCCCTGATTCCAAATCTTAACTCACCGCTTCAGATCCAACTGCTTAAGCTCGTAGTGTCCCAAATTGCCAGCGTCATTGACCAAATCCAAATATTTGATTGCCACCCGCAGCGCTTCGGCGGCCAGTTGCATTTGCAGCTCCTTGAGCCCATTGGCATCCTCCTGCTGTCCCTTGGCAAAGCGCACCAGGCGATTCAGGTCCTGGAGCAGATCGTTGCGTTCGGCGGCGCTGCTTTTCTTGGGCACCGTTATCATGACGCCATTGCGCTCGAGCAGCGCCTTGACAGCGGCGTATTCCCCCTCAGCCGAGGGCAACAGACACTCCTTGGGGCCCAGCAGAACCACCGTGGCCTCCAGTTCCGTAAAGAAGTCATCATCGACAAATTCCAGCAATTGAAATGTGCAATCGTTCTGCTCGACTGCAGCCACGCCCACGCGCCTCTGTGTGCCCGCCTCCAGTTTGACCATCAGCGAAATAATGCTATTGCCCACGAGGATCTCCTTGTTGGCAAACAATATGTCCTCGAACTGCAGCAGATTGCCTGGGGATCCGCGGTATTCCAGCTGCCATTCCGTTCCCTTCACATAGACCTCGACGCGAAAGTTGCGCACCAGCAGCAGCTCCCGCACGGCCAAATCAAAGTTGGCCTTGGACAGCGCCACATACTGCAGCGTTTCGTTCTTATCGTCCGGCAGGAGCACGTGCACATATGCCGTGGATTTGTACACAATCTTGGCGACCTGTTCGCAGTCGTCGCTGCCATGGACCGTATAGCAATCGGCTTGATCGTAGAACCGCACCGTCGAACTGGGTTTCTAGGGCAAATACATATTTCCATGCAAATTATCTTCATTTGTATGCAGAATCAATTGCAACTCACCTCGCCCAACTTGTTGTGGAACTTGATGAAATTGCGACGCGCATTTTTATCTGTTGAGCAAAACGTTTCTTAGTGTGAAATAAGGTTCATTTCTGCAGCACAATTATGCTCACCCATATGCAGCACCGGCTCCTGCCTGCTAACCACTGATTTTCCGTCCATTGTCGGTATATTAGATGTTTTATTTAAGTGCTTTTAAACAATTTGCCAATTTACGCGCCACTCAACAAAAAACGACGCGATTAAGCAGTGTTGGTAAGTGCGAATAACAAATCAGCTGTGCTTGAACTTGTATGTGTTGGAATGACACTTGCACTGTTATTGCAAATATTATTATCGATGTATCGATATTAAATCAACAATCCCACTGAAGATCAGTGATGCCAATTTGGCCTGTTTTTCGGATAGATTTGTCTGGTTTTTAACTGCTTCAGCCGGGAAACATCTTCTATCCGAAAGTAATTTTTTAGATTTAATTAAATTGAATCCAAAAAGGACTCTGCACTGTCAGTCTTCGAACTTTTTGAAAATGGAAGCTATATAAAGGCGAAAACACATTCCCAGTACGCCAAAATTTACTTCATAAAATGGGAGAATGTTGAAAATACGTCAAAATTTAGGTCCGAAGCAAACAAATATCCAGACACTGCAGGCAATAACCCTTTTCAGAAGTGGTCACTTTCGATCTGACTCGTCTATCGTTGCCATGGTCAAATGCAGAAGTAGAGAGAATTTTTAGCTGAGTTAGTTTGGTAAAAACTAAATTGAGGAACCATCTAGAAATAGACACGTTAAATGCTATTTTGACAATAAGGCAGATGTATTCAGCCCTGTTCCGAATTTCACTTTCGATAAGATTTGTCGGAATTGAATTTCTTTAAACTGCTCTAATAACTTTTCGGCAATATTCAGCGGATTGATATCACTTTGAGTTGATGAGTTTAAGTCCGATAAAGCGAAAAACGATTATTTTTAAACCCTTAAGCCTAGTACCGACGTCAGAAAAAAGGCCTAGCGTAAGGTCAAACTCCATATAAAAAAAACGCTGGCGTAAGGTGAATAAGAAGAAGACGACATTTATCTCCGCTTGTCGGTCCGCACGTCAACTAAAAACGGAGTTGCCAGATAAGGAACGGGCGTTATCCAGCACTGTTTGAAACAGCTGTCAAGCCAAGCGAAAAATATATTTCTTAAATATTTCGGTATCTATCTATCTCACTCTCTCACAATAAGTCAAAAGAAATGGCGGTGAAATTAACAAAAAAAACAGCAGATTGGAGCTTTTCGAGACAGCAGACAAAATTCTGCTGATTAATGAGGTGGAGAAGAGGCCAATATTTGTATTTTTTCATTAATTTAGAGGGAGAATCCCCGTGAAAAGTTCAAAAGCGATAGGTGCACCAAATACCTGCTGTGCTTGCGTGCCATCGCATATTTCTCCTCTATTAATATTAATAAACATTTTTCATTGCCTATTCTCTCCTCTTTTTCGCAAATCAGCTCTGCATGTTCATATTTAAAATAAACCGCTGCTGACGCATAGAGTTACCATTCCGTTTTATGTTATTTTTCCGTGCTGCATTGGCAACTCTGGCTTTACGCTCGTCGACAGCTAAATATTGTGCATTTTCCGCCGCTAAAAATTTATCTCACGTCGGTACTAGGCTTTAGTCTAAATTCAAAGTGAATAAATGCATATCACTAAATGCTAAAAAGTAAAATGTGAAAGCCGGAACAGGCCTGATTATAAAGTCTTTCAATTATATAAATATTTAAATTTTATTTTCTGCAGATACGGTTTGGGTCGACAAAAAACTTGTTGCCTGACAAATACCTAAAGATGATAGGCACCATGGGCAAAGTTTAATGACAAAGTGCTGAACAAAAATTATTGAAGACGCTATATGACTTTTAAATTAAAAAAAAGGAGAAAAAAAAGTTTGTTCTGTTTTTATGTCTTTTTTTTAGTTTAAAAGCTTTTTTACCCTGTTTTCTTTGGCCGTTTTTCCTTTTTTTCCGGAAAATATTTGGCATCACTGCTGACGACTTGCACAATTTGAGCGGAACAGCTGATGGACGAAATATGAATGAAACGAATAGGTTTCGGGGATTCCGCTGATTCATCTTTCTTACATTTCTTTGAACAAAATACATAAGTAATTACAGTGCAGAGATTGTGCGTAAATAAAAAGAAATTGACATTTATAATACTTTACAATGTTTGTTTCACAATACATGCATCGATTGTTTAAACTATTGTCACTTTGTGCCAGAGTACAGACTAAATTAAACATCGTTTTTCTTAGGGACTAACAATCAGTCTAAAATTGCCATGCGAACTGGAGTTGCTCTCGCTCTCGCTCACAGCTGCCTGTCTGGCTTGGCCTTCTCCTGTTCCTTCTCCTGCTCCTTCTTGCCCTCCTGCTTGATCAGTACAATGTCCCAGGCACCTCCGACGCCGCTTGCCTTGGAGCACAGGTCCAAGCTGATTCCGGCACCGACCTCGGCCGAGGAGGCTCTTAAACAGGTGCCCTTGGCCATGTTGTAGACGGGACTGTCGGAGTTGCGCGTGTGGCGCCACTGCTGATCGCCGAGCATCTCGTGGCACTTGTTGATCACGACGAGGGCATCGGACGCCGCCTCCAGGCACAGCAGCTTGTCCAGGATGATCTCCGACTTTTCCGTCTCGTACCAGGTCTGGTTGGGCGCACGCGGGCGGCAGAGCTGCAGCGTCAAGGGGCTGCCCTTCCGCCAGAAGCCCTTGACCTTGGGCGCGACCACGGCGGCGCACAGTTGGGTGCCGCTGAGCCGCAGCTGGAAGGAGTCGCGGTAGTTGCGCCTGCGCGAGTGCCAGGGCTGGAAGACGGGCGCCGACTCCGACTTCTTGGTCTTGCTCTCCTCGCCCGGCACACGCAGCTCGGGATAGACGTTCTTTAAGTACCAGTCGAAGTCGTGGCACTGCAGACGCTCGCGCAGCTGCAGCCGCTCACCTATGTCCCCATAATCGTAGTCCTTGGGCACCTTCTCGTGCTTCAAGTAGTAGTCCTTGTACTTGTCCATCCAGACGTGGGCCAAGCGCAACGAGTTCTTCAGCATGGTGTTGGCGCCATCGGGCGCCGTGTAAGGACGCCGCTTGCGGAAGATGTGCCCGACGCGGGAGCAGGGCACAATCTTGATGGCGCCGCCGCACTGCCAGACGCGGAACGAGATCTCGATGTTCTCGCCGCCCCAGATGTCCATGGCCATGTCGTACTCGCCAATGTGCCGGAAGTACAGGCGATTCACGGCGAACAAGCCACCCGCCATGGTGGGCGACCGGAAGGGTCCCTTAAAGTCGTCCGGCACCTTGAGGGTGCCATCCGGCAGGTGCTCCCAGCGGAAGTGGAGGCCCCAGTTGAAGCCGCCGCGCACCAGCGGACTGGGCGTGTACTCAAAAGTGTCCGCATTGATGAGATCAATCACGGGCACCGCCAGCGTCGCGTTCTCCGCCTTGACCAGTCGCAGCAGCGGCTCCAGCCACTGGCGATTCACCTCGATGTGCGAGTCCAGGAAGACCAAGACGTCGCCACTCGCGTCGCGGGATCCAATGACGCGGGAACGGATCAATCCCTCGCGCTGCTCGTTGCGCACGTAGCGCAGGTTGTCGTACCGGAGGCGGGCGTGCAGATCGGCCAGCAGGTGGAACTCCAGTTCCGGCAGATCGCTGTTGTCGTCCACCAGGATAATCTCCCTCAGCAGGTGCTCGGGCGTGCGCTCCAGCACCGTCTTAATCGAACGCATCAGTGTCATCTTGTGCTCGTTATAGAAGCACATTATGACCGAGGCCTGTGGCAGCTGCTCCGTCTCCTGGGTCTCCTCCCGCTCGCACACCTTGTGCCGCGTGTCGGGCAGATCCCGGAAGAGTCCAATGTTGTTGGACACTAGAGCATTGAACGCATGGTGCTTGTAGCCAATGTCGCGCACGTACTTGTCCTGCTTGTTGCGCACCACGCCCAGCAGATCGAACTCCTGCCCCGCCGACAACTCGAGTGAGGATCGCGTAGAGTTCAGAGATTCAGGAGAACAGCCGCTGGTCACCTGCGCCCAACTCAACTCGGGTCGAGGCGTCGCGTTGACGTCGCTGCTGAAGCGCCAACCCGCCGCCGGAATGGAGCCACGCAGCATGTGCATGTAAATAAACAAGGCCAGCAGCCAGACGCCGGCGATGAGGAGCGAGCTCAGGGAGCAGGATTTGCAGAGCAGACGCTTTATTTGCATCGTGTGCGGATATGTGTGTGTGCGTATCGGTGTCAGCGTATGGTTGCTTACCCATCAACAGACATTTCATCACTGCATTGGCCAAAGAAACCGGATTTAGTGCGGTGTCGACAATATTTTTTGTTGACTTAATTAAATTCAATTAATTTGAATACTTGTGCGGATATCGATAGTGCAGCTATCGATTGCATTTCGGCGTTGCCACTTGTTAACACGTCCAATAGTATGGCGCGCACACTCCTCGTTTTGAAAATAAATACCCAGTAGTTCTAAGGTTTTATAAATATTGTTTCTTTATTTCCTATAGCAATAATGCGTTAAATACGTCTTTAATATTCATATAACAGTGTTTACCTTCAAATTATACACGTTTAAATTACACAACATTTAACAAAAGAGAATAGAGAATACATATTATAATATATACAGATTATTACTAATAAATTGTGGTGTAAAGAACAAAAAAAATACATGAAATGTTTTAGATTATAAAGTATTGAAATGAGAAACATATTTGCTATCATCCAACATTTTCATTTGGTTTTTTTGTATTTTTTTCTTCTTTTCATTTTCTAAATATCAAAACAGTTGCATAGCAGTGCCAACGATCGATGAGAAGTAATGCAACAATTCAATACAGATATTCAAATTTTATGCTTAACTTACCAAGATACCTAAATGTTGCTTGTCATATGGGGGACGCTATATAATTTTGGTTTTTGTTCACACTTTTTATGCTTGACCTAATCCAATCATTTAACTAGATACATTGTGTTATTTTATTTGTTATTTGTTATTTGCATATTATTTGCAAGTTTTGTTTTAGATAGATAAGAAATCAATATGATTACGAGTTGCACTAAAAATAAATGTTGGATTTTTATACCTATGCGTGTATAGTATAAAGTTAATAAATTTAACACGAGCACTGATCCTTGACGTGCGTCGCATCGCTGCTGAGACTTGGTCGCGACGGCTGCGACGGTCGGTGCTGCACCCCCGATTCGGACGCATTTAGATCGAGGCGACCCTCCTGGATATTCTGATAGATCTTGCGTGCTGTTTCAAGGAAGGCCTCCTCCACATTTTGGCCGCTGTTTAAAATATGACGATTATTAAATGAATACTATTCATTTTAGTTTAATTACTTACGTCATTGCGCTGGCTTCCAAAAACATGAGACCATTCTCATCGGCAAACTCTTTGGCCTCTTCGTAGGTTACCTCTCGTGTGCTCTCCAAATCGGACTTGTTGCCAATGAGAAAGATCACAGTGCTGGGATTTGTGAGATTGCGCGTATCGGTGAGCCAGCTGCTCAAGTGATTGTACGTCGAGCTACACAGATTACAATAGCAAGTTAAAAAAATGGTATTTCGCTTGTTTAAAATGACTTACCGTCTGGTTATGTCGTAGACCATCAGAGCACCCGCAGCACCGCGATAATATGACCTAGTTACGGCACGGAAACGTTCCTGTCCGGCCGTATCCCAAATTTGTAGCTTAATCTTCTTATCATCGACTTCGATGATGCGTGTGCCAAACTCGACGCCAATTGTGTGCGGACAGTTGGCCATAACTAAGCATAGTAAAGGATTTAGCAAGTCCATAATGATATAGAAATAATAGATACTTACATTTCTTCTCGGTAAACTGATGCAGCAGACAGGATTTGCCCACGCCCATGTCGCCAATGATAATGTACTTAAAGATATAGTTGTAGTTATAAGGTGCAGCAGTCATATTGGGACCTGTTAACGATATTATAAATGTCTTTACTTTTATGTAAATATGCTTAAACTTCTCTTTCCCACATTTTTCTAATAAGGTGTCAAAGCGATCATAAAGCTTGTTAACAACGCGACATATCTTATGCCTTTTTCGATCCATTTTGCTGCCCATTTGGCGACCCAACACTCAACACTGCTGCTGCCAAGTTACTTTTATTTAAATATAAAACATATGTAAAAAGAGTACGACTTGTTATCAAGTAATTGTAACGCTGCATTAATTCGGTTCGAGCGTCGTTTGGTTCTGGCTCTTGTCGTCTTTTGTGGCATGTGGCCAACGTGTTTTTGCAGCTCTGCCCCCAATTGTGGTTCATGTTTAAACAGCAGTTCAGTTTGTTTGTGCACTGTGTTGAAATGAAAACAGTTGTTTAAAGAGTTCCTGTCGCTCTTTTATGTTGGGGTTTACCCCTCATTCAGTCAGTTGGACTTCTTTGACTAAAGTGTACATATCAAATTACTGCATTGATCTGTACTGATCGTTAAAGTGTTTAGATGTTGTTGTTATGACAGAAATTGTGATGAGTTGAAGAAATTTAAAATCAATGGTGAGATAAACAAATTGGGAACCATAAAAAGGAGGAAATTCATCTGAAAATCCATAAGTATATCGAATTTCTCAGATTGAGTTGATATAACTTATAAGCAAAATCAGGCCTGTTCCGTTACTTTTTTAAAACTTTGGAAATTACGTTTTAAAAAAGTAAAAACGAAACGAAAACGAACTTTTAACTATTTGCTATTTACTAATTGCTTGTATTTACTTTTCGAACTCGGTTGCGAAAATTCATTTAAAGTGTTTCAGGTGGAATTTGGCAGATAGAAATTAACTTAGACTGAAACTTCGTTGTTCGAAATTTGTTATTCAATTGAAGCTACTCTTGCGGCTTTTGATAACGAGAGTTGCTATCGTTAACAAAAATTAAAGTGGAATTCAGAAAAGCTCGGTTTTGTTTTTTTAAAACATTTTATAGATGCTTTAAAAAAAGTATTTTTAAAAATACTTTAACTGTTTAAAGTTGAAGTAGTGATGTTAACCGATTCTAAAAATGTTCAGCATTATTATAATTTTTAGTTTATAATTTTAGGTATTTATTTTAAGCTTTAAGTGGAATTTTCCTTTAAATCCGGTGACTCTACAGCACACGTTTTGAAAACGACGATTTTTGTCGATTTTCGGAATTCGGAACAGATCCGAATATTGTGTTTAGTAAGCTAAGGAACTGTCACAAGAATTAAATTAGTCCAGCCAAAAAAAAAGGGACGTTTTTCAATGTCTAAATAAGGTGTTTGATTACTATTTAAAATTTATTTATACGTAAAGTGCATAGAAATTACTGTCAAATTTTAAATTATATCTTAGATTAAAAAAGGTTCTAAGACTATAAATTTGATTTTTAACGAATTATATCATAAAAAAAGTTTTTTTTTTTAATTTAATATTTATTTCCAAAAGTTGATACAGTCGAACTTCCCTAACTCGAATCACCATTATCCGAGAAAAAAGTTCGAGTTAGGGAGACTTCGAGTTAAGGAAGCAGAATTGTATGAATTTTGCTCGCTATTGCCACTCGATTTTGTTCGAGTTAGAGAGAATTCGAGTTAGGGAAGTTCGAGTTAGAGAAGTTCGACTGTATTTCTAATATAGATAAATTTGCAGTTGTATTTTCATATTTTTTTAGTTTAAGCAATTATTCTAGTAGCTCGGTTTTTGTTTGCTAGTTAAACAGCAATCAGTAAATTTATACTGGGTCTCTTATCAGACAATCACTGAACAATGAATGAAAGCTGGTGGAACGCTTAGGAAATCGTTGCTCCGAAGGTTGACTCAGAAAAATGCTAAATTCAATTAATAAGCTGGAGCTTAAAAAGTCTGCTGCGCATAGAACTCAGAGATAATGAGTTTTAAAATTATTGCAAAATAAATTATAATATTTGCATGTGTGTGTGTGTAGAAATTCCCTGTGGCATGCCTAAGCACAGTTATTTGATAAAATAAACACAAGGCGTGACAGCAACACAATTTAGGGGTGTAGACCAAGGCAAGGTGGTGGGGGGAGGAGGGTAAATGGGTGGCCCTACAACCGTAACAAAAGCAACAACAATACAGCGAGTAATTTCTGTATTACAAGGGAAAGTTGTCATTACGGGACTCTGCCAAGAAATTGACGCCCCTTTCTTTGTCGACCACCCACACCACTACAGATAACTTGGAACTTGTTATTTGTAACGTAATAAAATCTACAGCGTCTTTTAATTGGCTTAAAAGCAACGAAACAACATATTACTCACCGTTTTTTTCTTTATTTTAGGTTGAACTAGGGAGCAGGAATGTAGTACGAAGACAGCAGCGAGAACGGGGCTTGAGGGGGGTGTAAATATGTGACTGTATGTATGTGTATATCGTTGTTTATGTATTCTTCCAATTACACACTGTCGATTAAAGCACAATTATGTGCCTATTTCGAATCGAGCACAAGCATAAATATGCGGGCAGATATGAAGCACTAATTATAACAATATGAAAAGATTGAAACTGCAGCAAAATTTCTTTTGCGTTTTTCTTGTTTGCAATTTTTAGCGACGAGTTATACCGGTGATGCCAGACTGGTTGACACAGTGCTGTAAAGTGCGTTGCGTTGAGCAGCTGTGCAGCACTCAAAGCTAGTGCTGTAAACAGCTGCAATTCCATTGTTTTGCCCAGCACTGTAGTACCGCACGTGTTCTGCTTTTTGTTTATACGTGATTTTTGCTTTTAAAATGCAGTAATGTTTGTCAACGAAGTAAACGATGTGAAAATCTACAACTTGAGCGCCGGCAAGTCGGTGCCAGATGTAAGTAAATGCATTTCAACTTGGCGGGTAACTTGTTTAATGCTTTTCCTTTTAAAAGTGGCTCACCGATCGGCGCAAGCGATCACAGCTGATGAAGAAGGTGGATTCCCGCCGCCAAATCGAGCTGATACAGGACTTTGACATGCCCGGCGTGTGCACGAGCATACGCATGAGTCCGGATCAACAGTACATCCTGGCGACGGGCACGTACAAGCCGCGTGTGAAGTGCTTTGAGGTATCCAATTTGTCCATCAAATTCGAGCGTTGCTTCGACTCGGAGGTGACCACATTCGAGGTGATCGGTGATGATTACAGCAAAATGGTGTTTCTCCAATGCGATCGCTATGTGGAGATCCACGCAGCTCACGGCCGACACTACAGGCTGCGCATTCCGCGCTTCGGTCGCGACATGAAGTATCACAAGCCCAGCTGTGATATGTTTATTGTCGGCGTGGGCAGGGTGAGTAAACTTACTCGTTGATTATGAATGCGACTTTAAATTAGCCTTACTTTTCTGCAGGATATCTATCGACTGAATTTGGAGCGTGGTCAGTTTCTGCAACCGTTTGAGTCGGACGCCAGCTGCTTGAATGCCTGCGACGTGAATCCTGAGCATCATTTGCTTGTAGTCGGCACCAAAGAGGGCACCGTCGAGGCCTGGGATCCGCGCACCAAACAGCGCTGTGCCACCTTGGATGTGGCCATGAAACTGCCCGGTGTCAAGGAGTTTCCCTCCGTTACGTCGCTCAAATATCGCAATGGACTCCACATGGGAGTGGGCACAGCCTCGGGACATGTTTTGCTCTATGATATACGTGCCCGACAACCGTTGCTCATCAAAAATCATCTAAACAATTTGCCCATCAAGCGATTAGCTTTTAATCCGTCACAGAATGCTGTTTACAGCTTGGACGAGGCCACTTTGAAGCTGTGGGACGAGCAGACAGGCAAGCAAATAGCCTATGTCGAGTCCACCACATCCTTCAATGACTTCTGCACTATTCCGGACTCCGGAATGTTCTTTCTGGCGCAGGAGGATGTCAAGATGTTGACTTATTACGTACCTGCCATGGGACCAGCACCTCGCTGGTGCTCCTTCCTGGATAATCTCACCGAAGAGATTGAATCGGAGGTGGTCGAGAACGTGTTCGATGATTATCAGTTTATCACACAAAAGGAACTCGCCGAACTGGGCTTGGAGCATCTCATCGGCACCAATTTACTAAAGGGCTACATGCATGGGTAAGTCATGGAATACAACTATCACTTAATCTGATTAACTGGATTGTACCACTGCAGCTACTTCATGAATGTGCGACTCTATAACAAGGCCAAGGCTGTTGTGGAGCCATTTGCATTCGATCGCTTCCGCAAGGAGAAAGTTCGCCAGGAGATCGAAAGCGAACGTAAGTCACGTTTGCAAATTGAGTCCAAGCTGCCAAAGGTCAACAAGGAGCTCGCACTTAAGATTATGGACGAGGAGGCGAATCCCTCAAACAGTGCCAAGCAGCGCAATATGCCGAGTCTGCTGCAGGATTCCCGTTTCAAGGCAATGTTCGAGAACACCGACTTTGCAGTTAGCAAAGAGGCCGAGGAGTATCGCCTGCTGGCACCAGTGCTCAATCGCCTGGACAAGTCGAAGGCCAAGCAGCTCAAGCAGCGCGTCGAGGTTGCACCCGTCGCAGAACTGCACGCGGATGAGGCGAATGCGCGCGAGGACAGCGACAACGACGAGGATCTGTTTGGCTTCGAGAAGAGCGATGCCGAGAACAGCAGCAGTGGCGATGAGGCGTCCTCAGACGATGAGGACCGACGAGAGTACGTCAAGGAAATGAAGCAGGCCTACAAGCAGGTCAAGATTCAGCGTGATGAAGAGGAGCAGCAAGCAGAGAACGAAGACGAAGAACCAGATGGACCAGATGACTATGTCTCGCCACTGGCCAATGTCAACATTAGCAAACCGCCCACAGTTGTGCCGAACTTCAAGCTGACGGCTATTGACAAGGATCAAGGCAGCAGTGAGCTGCAACGACGCATCAAGCAGGTCAGTCTGCAGGATCGTGTGCGCGTCATGTCCAGCCTGGAGGGTCAAGTGACCAATGTGGGCCGCTCCCTAGGCAATCGTCAAATGACATTCGAAGTGAACCGGGAAAAGAAGTCGCAGCATTACGCCAAGAAACGAGAAGCGGAATTGAAAAAGCACCGCGAGGAGCGACGAGGTCTTGTGAGGCCAATTAAATCGCTTAAACTGAAGAAAGTTAATTTTAAGTAGGATTTTATAATTAGACTTCTTGTACATAAAGTTTTAATTTACTATATGTAAAATTCGATAAATCTGCCTTAAATATCTGCCACTTGTTTGATGAACTCTTGATGGAATTCCAGCTTAGGATCGTCCAAACCAACAAGCTCCATTGGAATCTGCTCAAATTCACTATTAGAGTTCCTAGTGGAAGTGGACTCTATGCTTATAACACTATCAAATAAATCAACTGCTTCCTCTTCTTGAAATGTCATGTCCATCTTTTGCTCTTGTTCATCATCACTTGTCTCTTCCAACTCCTGCACTTCAAGTTCATCATTCTCATAGCCTGAATCTTGCTCTGAAAGTTCAGACCAGCTATTCTCTTCCTTTTCCTCTGTATAGTTTGAATTTAAGAAGTTAGCACATTAATTATCTAATTTGTGAACCCACCCAAAGTATGCTGATGTCCATTTAGAATTAAATGCAGCAACGCTTCAGTGACGGGTCCTGTTCGAGGTTCCGCCATTCTATCAAAGTAATTCTGAAAGAATTGTTCTGCATTGTGGAGCCTTAGCGGCGTCTCCGGTTTTCCAGTTTGCGTGCAGACCAACAACGCGGATTGCTCTGCTCCCATATTATTAAAATGAAATTAGAAATGAAATTAAAAATGAACAAAGCAGTAATTATTTGATTTCAAGCAAGGGTTACTGAGATTCGTTTTTGGGAAATTTTATTAAGTCAAAATAAATCAGGGACCGCAAATAAGAGTTATGGGAAACTGGATAAACTTTTATTTTTAAATAAACAATTTTTATTATTAAGCATAGTATCCAGTTGTTGAAAATTCAGTTTGAAAGGTGTCAACTTCATATAAAAAAAATGGTTGCAAACTGGCTCAAAATTATTTTGTAAGGCTATTTCTAAACCCTTGTATCCAGTACCTAAATTTGGGCAGCTCAGAAAATGTTTGGGTGTTTTACAACACTCTTTAGTGACAGCTGGCAGCTTTTATTTTCGACCTTTCAAAACATCGATTCGTTCAGTGTTTCGACTAGTCGAAATCATTTTGAGCAGCAATGGCGACCAACAAGCAGCAAAATAAGAGCTAAATTGAGGTCTTGGAACACAAAAAGCGAATTAGGCTTATTAAAGAGGAGCAACAGATGTTTTGATGGGATTTTTATAATTAATAATTGTTTATTTAATAATTAGGGTATTAGTCGCTGCTACTTCTTCTTATCCTGTCCATTTTGTCCATTTTCTCTTTATTTTTGTGCTCAATGTTATTTATTTGTTTGTTGTTCAAAGTTGTTGAACAGTGTGACCACAACAGCATATGACCAACAATCTCTCAACTTTTTAGTGATTTTTGGTATTATGCTGTCACACTGAATTCTGTAAGGTCCGACATCAAAACATCGAACATTTTGAGCGTCCAAAATATTTTCAACAAGTGGATATTATGCTTAACCCTCTAATGCCTTATTTTTCTATCGTGCTGGAAAAATCATTTTAGACTAATTTTTGGTCAAAATTAACGAATCTGAACTTAGTTTTTGAATCAGACGCTTAGTTTACCTATTACAGGTAAAAATACGTACCCCGCCTAAAGGCGGGGTTGGGCATTCCCGCCAAAAATTTTTGAAAAAAACATTTGTTTTTTATTGGATATAAATTTATAAATATATGTATTCATATATTTTATATGATATTCAATAATTGCTTTGCTTTATAAACATCCTCCACCCACACAATATAGAAATTAAGTTAAAAAACATAGTACGATGAAATCGATAGCTTCAACAAATTTTTAATCCCTTGCAAATACTCACAAAAATTTTTGGCGGGAATGCCCAACCCTGCCTTTAGGCGGGGTTACGCTTAAAGCGATTTTAGTGCGCTTAACTTATATTTTCTGTGTATATTGTTACATCATTTAATAGGTGATTAAATTTCCTATCCCCCAGTATTTTTCTTAACTGTGTACGATAAGATTTACTGCTTATTATCTTTGTCTAAAAATCAGTGTTTGCCAAAATTTATTTAATTGCGCCCAAAACCTGTTTTTTTGACTTTGATATCATATTTCTGCAAATTGAATTGGATAAAAGTCATTTGTCATATGTAACCACATGCGGGCATATATTAGCAATATATTAAAAGTCAAATTTTGTCAATATATTAATTTTTGTAGTTTTGATGGAGCTTTTTGTTGACCCCGCCTAAAGGCAGGGTTAGGCATTACAGGGTTAAAGATTGAAAATAAGAATTATTCTTCAATTTTTATTATAAAAGTTGAAAAATAAGAATTTAATGTAAATGTCTTTTGAACCGGAAGGCGTATTTTATTCACAAGGGAGTGGTTCCGAATCTCCTTGGCTATGACTTTCAATTCAAAAAACATTTACAATCAATTTTTATTTTTCAACTTTTATTATAAAAATTTAAAAATATTTCTTATTTTCAACGTTTATAATAAAAATTGAAAAAAATTTTATATTTTCAGTTTTTATAATAAAAAAATTTAAAAATAATTTTTATTTTCGATTGCTAAAATAAAAATTGGAAATAAAAGTTAAATTTTAATTTTTAAATAAATATTGAAATTTAAATATTATTTTATAGTTTTTTTATTTATATCGAAAAATAAGACTTTTTATTTAATTTTTTTTTTTATAAAAATCAACAAATAACTTTTATATAATAATTTATGTTTTAAAAAATAAAATCGTTACGGTTACTGAAATAAATAAATATAACGCTTAAGTAAATTTTAATGTTTACTATTTCTACAAGACTGTCAAAACTGAAAAAAATGATTCTTAAGCTAATGATGGAGATTTATTCTTTATGTTTTGTTTAGCGTAAAAATATCACTTTAATAGTAGTATAATAGTATACAGGAAACTTTTTTAGTGAGAGTCAAGAGAACTCTAGTTTTTACTGAATTCAAAATCTTAAAAACTTTTTAATCTATATCATTCATGTAGTAAATGAGCGATACTTTATACATATATTTTGCTCTATTTCAAGGTCCTTCAACCTTATAATTTTGCATTTTCGCACCTTACACCGAACAGACTCTGAACTGTTAGATTAAACTTTCCAATTGAAAGTTGTGACTTTTGTTAGAGCAATTAATCTATGAAGGTAACTGAATTGATTCGATAATTCTGCTAATTTGTTGACATTTGCTGTTGTTCAGCGTAAACAATTGTGAGTCAACGTTATAACAGTATTTATAAAAATTTTGCCACTACTCGTATTATAAGAGAATATATTCCTGCATCAATACGTTAAATAATTTTCATTTAAACTTCAAACAGCTTCTCTGAGCATCGATTTTATAGCTTTTTTGATTCGCTCTTTGAGATTTGTTAGCTTTTGGTTAAAGCTCAAAATCTCCGACCGGTCTTTATAAAGCTATTGTTTATTGTTGCTTGGGTGGACCGGCTTATGGATGGCTTTATATTTTTAGTATAAATAGCGCGCTGTTGTAGAATTTTCAGCTCATTTCAAGTTTTTCTTTTGTGCCGTGTGGTTTAATCCTTAAGTGGTAGGTAATATTTTAACCAAGTAACGTGCTGTGCCCTTAAAATTAAAGTTAATATGCTAAAGGAGTTCAACTATAATTGAATAGTTATATTATCGGATTATCGGCTTGGAACTTGTAAATTTTCCCATTATTAGCATGCAAATTAAAAAATTAAATTCGTTGCATTGGCCAGGAATAAACTAAAGTAAACATTGTTTATCGTTAGCTTCTGGAACTATTCACAGTTGACAATGGATAACACTGTATTTATTTTGATTATAGATTGTTATCCATGTTTTTCTCATTTAAATATTGCGTGCTATTAAACAATGATTACAATATTTTTGCCATATTTATAATTGTTAAAACTTAAAGCGTGCTTCAAGCTTCAGCGACCCAACATAAAAATGAAAATAAATGAAAAAAACAACTGCATAATTTTCGTAGCATTACAAAACTCGATAATTGAGGTTTTGTGGCCAAAGAAATACGCCAAAGCCGATGAGATTTTATTTAAACAAATAAAGTAACCGGTTTAGCACAGTGCCATAAATATAGTAAATACTCGTACACTAAAAACAAGAAAGACACCATTGAGAACACAATAGCTCGGAGCTTTCGACTAATAAATACCCTATACTCAACTTTAAGGTAGTTTTACTTATTATAAAAAAGACCTTAAATTGATTTTCAAATAAAGGACAGATTTTAAATGAGGCCTGATAGGTTGTCGAACTTAGATAAATATATAATAATAATAAATACCCTATACTCAACATTGAGATAATTTTACCAATCTTAAAAAAATACTTAAAGCGATTTTCAAATGAAGGACAGATTTTAAATGAGACCTGATAGGTTGTCGAACTTAGATAAACATATAAAAAAAATTCCAAAAATTTAAGTTGGGATACAAAATTTAAAACGGAAAGAAAGCCTTAAACAAAATTATATTAAAGTTTAAACTGATA
Source organism: Drosophila recens (assembly GCA_037043495.1). Classification (NCBI taxonomy): domain Eukaryota; kingdom Metazoa; phylum Arthropoda; class Insecta; order Diptera; family Drosophilidae; genus Drosophila; species Drosophila recens. The sequence goes on along the minus strand of JBAMBJ010001427.1, from coordinate 14,830 downwards.
TACCCAAAAAAAATAATTAAGTTCATTTGCATACGACGGACATTTATAGGACAGATAGGTAATCGAACATTTTTAAAGAATCTCTTCTCCTTCCCGTATTAAATTTTCTGTTAAACCTCAGTGTTATACCCCATTTCATTTATTTTCAATAAGTACAGGGCACTCAAATGTTAATGTAGTTATGACAACTTGTCCAATGCTGAACTTTAACATATAACAAGATACTTTTTTATATGCGTGTGCATTCAAATTTGAGGCTTGCCTCTGAGTACCCTGACAAACTGGCTTGACATTTTGATTACACATATGTTTCTCTTGGGTCTTTGGTCTTTTGGGCATCGACAAGGTCTTCGAGAGAATGACTTACCAATTTAATGCCCGACTGCGTCGGCGTGTGAATTAAATGCTTTGTCGATCTATCGTTCGATCAGAGGCTGTGAAACTTGTTGCCTTGAACTTGATGTGAATAAACTTGAGTTAAGCACACGATTTCTATGTTTCAGGAAATAATGTGCTCTTACAGTTGACAATTAAATATACTTTTGATTTCTTGTTCCAAACACGATCGCAACTATCAGTTAAAGTTTGATGAAGTCGCAGTTCCCTGGAATTGTACTCTAAACGGGTTTTCGAATTTCTTATAGCCCCAAAACCTGTTTACTGATTTATTTCTCTTTTTACATAAAAATAAAGTTTTTAACCAACATGCAAATGGCAATTGGCCAAGTTTATAATTATTTCGTTATACATTTTGTACGACTGTATATAAATTTAAATACGCATAAATTTGTCAACGCACTGTCCAAAGCGATTTATGCTCAAAACGTGCGAGAATTCTTTAATATTACGAGAAGATTTAAGAACACTTTACCGGTATTCATATAAAATATCTTAACTTATGGCATCAAGTCCATTAAACCAAGGCTAAACCCACTGCAACAGTCAACATTAAAAAACTGCATCTGGTTTCCAGTTCAAGCTTTTTATTTACATTATACAAATATGCAGATTGTTATATACCCCGTTTTATGAATTTTCAATGAGAACAGGGTATATAAATAACGCTTTTAACTCCGCTGTTAGACAGACAGCCGATGACAATCTTAAGCTGGCCAAGGGCAAAACAAAATGAACAAAAAATATATATATACATATATTGTATATTTATTTATTAGACGCACTTCAGCGTCAATGCTAATTGATTAATTAGTCGAAGCAAGCGTTTGCAATTAAATGCAAATGAAATCTAAAATTTAACGGCTATTTGAATTAGAAATAGTGAAATAGTGTTTGCAAATTTTATTTTTAATTTTGTGATTCTGTAAGCAAGGATTAGGTCCGTAACCGATTGAATTGGAAAATCGCAGTTCAGAATTTAACTAAAACACTATCGAAATTATATCGAAAACGAAGTTATTCAAACCGATTTAATCAAGCATAAAATTTAATTAAAATTTCAAACTAAAATTGATTTTTATTTTGTAATATTAATCTCATTAAATAGTTTTTTTACTAAATTAAATTAGATTAGTTTGCGAATTAAAATAATTTTAAAAATTTCAATTAGTAATTTTGAAACCATACAAAAATTCAGTACCCGTTACGAAACCGATATTCAAAGATATTTGTTTCAGTTTGATATACTGGACTTAAGTGAACCACGAAATACCAAGAAATTTTAAAGTTTAAAAATCGATATAAAATATTTTCTTCAAATATTAGAAATATGTGTAAGTAAAAACTATTATACTTAAAAGTTATATATTTAATTCGAATTAAATATGACTGCTGAAATATTAAAGAAGATTGGAATAGAATTCAAAAAATATATCCCAGTGAAAAATGATATTTAGATATCGATCTTTGAAAATATCTTTCAATTTGAGCGTTGATATCAAAGGGGACAATAGATATTATTATCACAATAAAGTGACTAACAACAAACTTTAATTAAAATTATATATTTCGCTATTCAATTTTCAGGCCCAATGTTCCGTTTGCTGTTGATTGCTGCCTGTTTGGCCGTCAGTGCCCACGCCTACTCCGAGGGCGCACCCAAAGCTGCCTGTCGTGATCTGACGCCGCAGCACGGAGCCGAGCTGCAGACCAAGAAGCCGCCATATAGCTTCTCTGGCGCATCGCATGTGCGCGGAGATGGAAAGCTGACCCTCACCTTGGGTGGCGATGACTTCTTGGGCTTCATTATTCAGGCACGCGATGGCCAGAACCGTGTTGTGGGCAAATTCCAGGTTGTGGACTCTCAGCACTCCCAGACGTTGGACTGCTCCGGACCTGATGTGAGTTTCGTGTAATCTCCTGACCAAAGCTCGTATCTAATTCCAATATTAAACCATTGCAGGATACACTGACCCATCTGAAGGCGACAAAGGGCAGTCCTTTGAGCGGTCTGACTTTCGATTGGATTCCACCAGCTGGCTACAAGGGCAATGTCAAGTTTATGGCCACTGTGGTCCAAACCGGATTCGTTTATTGGGTGGGCCGCGTCACCAAGGACATCGATGTGGAGTAAATGATTTGGTTACCTCATTTGTCGAATTGCTTCTAACACTTTTGATTTCCCAATTGTTTTGTTTATTGGTCCATTTGAAGGCTAATGGAATCATTGTGATAAATATTTCATGATTTATGTACATACATGTTACGAGTTGATTTAACAGTTGATCACATACCATAGTTGGAAAACAGTATTTTTTTTGCAATAAATTCAGTTACAAAAACAAAAAATCAAAGGTTTTAATTTTTAAACATAACATAAACAAGTTTAACTAAAGGATATTAATATTAAAAACCAAAAAACAAAAAAAAACAAGGAGTACATTTGACATATACAGTCGAACTTCTCTAACTCGAACTTCCCTAACTCGAATTTTCTCTAACTCGAACAAAATCGAGTGGCAATAGCGTTCACTGAGCAAATTTCATACAATTCTGTCTCCCTAACTCGAACTTCCCTAACTCGAATTTCTCCCTAACTTGAACAAAAATATTGGCCCGTACTTCTGTAAGTCGAATTTTTCGGGAAAATCTCCAACAAAGTTTGAATATTTTTTCGTTTCTATTTTATACTTTTGTTACCGGATCGTTTGAATATGTTATATTGATTTACATTAGCATATGGTGATGAAATATGATAGAATATTGCATCAAAAATTACTTAAGCTTGTGAAATTGCTATAGGAAAGACGTTCGTAATGTACTTCTTTGTCAGCGCATCAGTGTACTAAAATGTTTAAGGAAATATTCAAACTTATTAATAGTTAAGGAATTTAAAAGTAGACCAAATAAATTAAAGTTGCTGAAAAATGTGGTATCTCAGCAAAAACATTTTTCATTATATTAAAAAATGAAATATAAATTATGATGACATTTGAATAGGGAACTTCTTCTGGATACGGCAAAAGAACGAAGAAACCAATTTTTGAGAATATTAACAGGACTTGAACAAACTGAAATCCCTCTTTGTTGAAAATAACATAAAAAATTTAAATTTGAATTGTTCTTATGATAGAATGCATTTATAGTTTCTTTTAAAACACTAAAAAAAAAAATTCCCTAACTCGAAGTCTCCCTAACTCGAACTTTTTTCTTGGATAATGGTGATTCGACTGTATTACTTTAAAGTTTAAACAGTTGGTCAAGTACAAGTTCAGCAAAAAACTTAATTAAATTAAAATAAATAGGTACTTTTCCTATATACCACCTTCAGTACTTTTTACTTGTGAAAATCACTTCCAAATAGTTATTATCATAGATAATTGTCTCAGTATCATCTGGACATGGATTACGCTGAGGCAATATCTCGCGATATGGATTCCCTCCGCAATTGTAGGCACATTTAACAGCAATCTCGTAAGTCTTGGCCAGCAAGTTAACACACGTGATGTTCGACCGGGAGTGCACCTTAGTGGACGAGGTAATACAGATGGGTACGCCATAGGTAGACAGGGTTTCTAAGAGGCAGCAACGCCAGTCGTAATCATTTTGATCTGCTTGCTGTGCAGCATGTGGATAACTACGTTCCACCAGTCGCTCTGTCAGGTTGTCCAGATCTTCAAAATCGGGATTGTAGATTATAATCAACACTGGATCCACCCGATGCGTCTTGGCAAAGCGCTCAAAAGTTATGGAAAATGTTCGCTTCACAACTGTTCGCTTGTTGCCCTGGAATGGATTGGAAATTGTGTCAGATTAATCCACATCTCTGGTTTTCCACTTACCTGGAACATAAATGTCAAGACTTCCTCGCCAGCATCTGGCTGCAGTTGATGTCCAATGAAGTACAGATCCAGCTGGCACACAGTTGGGTACTGCAGAAAGAAGAACTTCAGATGCATTTCCTGAAAGTAGCCTCGATGCTCCTCCCTGGCACCCACAACATAAACGCTGACAGTTTCATGCGGTGCTGCTAGAAACGTAATGTGAGTCAGCGCCAGGCAAACGCTGCCAATGCCGCTAAACGATGAACAGGCGGCAAATCGCTCGTAGTCCTCTATGGATCGCCAGGGCTTGCTGTCCACTTGTATTCCTGTTGCCAGCTGAAATGCTGCGACCAAATCACTGCATGTCAAGTCGCAGCGCTGCCTGAAGTCTTTGATTTCGAGTCTGCTTTCCAGCATCCGAAAGGGGGAATAGCAGAGCGCCAATTTCAGGCACACTTCCGGCGTATGATGGACGCGATCCCAGCTGCGATGCTCCTCCGAGCAGTAGGCAACAGCCGCACAGCCAGTGCAGGCGGTCAGCTTGTCCAGACACTGGCACACCGCACAATAGGCCGGATAGCCAATAAGCTGGCGCTCACGGGGCGTCAAATCTCGGCGCAGTTTCACACGCGCCGCCAGCATCAGTTGGGAAATGGAATCACGCAGTCCCAAACTCACTTCCAGCGGATGCTCGATTTGTTGCGCCAGTTGCAAATCGATCAGCACTTTACATATATCGCGATGTCCATGATCTGCGACCAAATGCGCCAAACTGCAGTAAAATTGCAGTTTACATCCTCGACACTGGACAGTGGGTGGGGAAATCTCCAATTGTTGCTTCTTCGATTGTTTTGCGGCTTCATCAATTGACAACTGTTGTTTGCTTTTCAATTCGCATGCCTCGTTGCATACGCACACATAGCACTGCAGCGCTGATATGTGTGGAAAATCTTGCATAAATAAACTGGACATTTTTATTTTGAAATACTTTTCGATTTTAAATTTTGCATTTTATTAGGCGCGGATTGCGATTTTTTATTATGCTATCGATATGTTGATACATATGTCATCGACTGGATATGGCCTTGCCAGATTATCGACTGGTTATGGCCTTGCCAGATTGCGCAGATATCGAATAAAATGGCAGCTTTATAAACAGCTGTTTGCTAAATATTCTTATAAACTTTTAATTTACAGAATTTTAATTATCATTTATTACAAACAGAGCACCACAAACACTTTAAATATGTTGCGAAGTCTGGTGCGCAGCTTTCAAAGTGCTTGCAAATTACAACTGCACTCCAAGACACACACATTGCACCTACCAAGAGCAACAGTTCGTCGTGCGCTGTTTACACAATACGAATACGAGGATAACACGATATTGAAGAAGTCGGCGCTGGCGACATCGGCCAGAATTAGTAGCCATGCCTCACAAATTGGCAACGAGACGGATAGCGACTATGTGCCGTACCGGGCAGATCTGGAAACCGGCAGTCGGATGAGTGTCTTGGTTAAGGAGCTACGCGAACGTTTCCGCCTCACCGAAGACGAGGTGCAGCGCATTTTGAGTGATGATCAAGTGCAGCGCTTCTATCGCAATCGATGCCTCATTCAAACGTTAGATACACTGCTACTCGAAGGCGTCACCAAGCAAAGCTTTGTCGAGTATCCATGGCTGCTGGCCCTAGATCATAGTAAGTAGGAATTAAACTTTTAATGATGTTTAAACTAAAAGTTTAACCATTCCAGAACGCATGGAGCTCAAGTTGAAGCTGATCAAAACGATGAAAATGCAGGACATTAACCACTTTGTGCCCTTTCTGCGCCTGACGATTCCACGCCTACGCAAGCTTGTGAGTGCCTTGAATGCGGAAACCGGAGACTTGTCCCAGAAGAATCGGGTTTACTATATAAGCGAGAAGCTGGAAGTCCGCCCGGAGATTGTCACCAAATATCTGTCCAAGCGTCTGTTCATACTGGAAATGCCCTATGACATGTTTGAGAAGAACCTGCAGCACATGATTCACTACAATGTGTCGCCCATCAACATACTGAAGGATCTGTGGGCTTTCCGCTATACACCCAAATCGGTTGAGTTGCGCTTGGAGCGCGCGCAGCGTGCCAAAAAGGACAAGATCATGCCCTGGATGGTGCGTTGTCCAGAGCCAATATTGCAACGGTAAGGGGAAGTCCATAAAAATCTAAATATTGACTACAATCAGTTGACTTTGCACAGTTCTCTGAAGCTTTCACTGGACGAGCTACAGGTGCTGGGTCAGTTCTCCTCAGTTGTGGAGTATCTGGCGCATCGCTTGGACTTTAGCGTGAGTGAAGCCAGAGCCATTATGGACAGGCATCCGCAAGTGCACACAGTGCGTGTTACGAAGGTAAATTTGTTAGTTAAATGTCTGTTTAGAAGTCTAACTAATAATATATATTTATTAGATCAAGGAGGTGCTGGACTATTTACTTAACGAAGCCAAATTCACGCGATTCGAAATTGCTCAGGTGCCGCGTATTTTGTGCCACAGTCTGAAGACCACGCAAAAGCGCATGGAGGAGCTGGCGTCGTACGGCTGTCGACCTTCCACGCTGGTTATTCTCTGTCGCAGCCGGCGAGAGTACGACAAGTTCCTGCAACAATGGATCGACCAGCGTCGAACAACAAAGCAGCAGGAATCCGCAGAGTAAACAGAAAGCTGTTAAATAAGACTAAGGTTTAATTTGTTAAAGAAAAATATAAAAACCAAATTAAATTTTCCACGAATACATTTACTATATTTGAATACTTTTGTTTTGTAGACATAAATACATGTATATATTTGAATATAATTAATTAAACATAAAGATCTGAATTAGCTAACATTTAATTAGGTTTTGCGCTTCCTTTATAAACACGATTCAATAGTTGTACTTAATTTACCTGTGATTTGTAACTGCCAAATGAATACAAGTATGTATATGAACATGCTTAGTAACTAGAGAAGACATTGAAAACAAGCAACCGGTTGAACTTAGTTTAGAAAATACATAAATATATAAAGCTTTTCTTTTTTAAACATTTGAATACAATTTTATGGTTTGGAAAGGCTCTCAGAGCCGCCATAATTATAAGCTCGTAACGTTGCGATCGCAGAAACCCAAAAGCTAAGAGCCTCATTGTGACAGCTTGGAAACATCTTTGGTATCGCGGTACATTAAGGTAAGGTATTAAGGTAAAAAGGGAGTTGGAGTTAGTCCCGTAGGGCCCTGCGACGCTCCCAGGCGACCTGCATTGACCAGATGCTCAGTGGTCGCATATAGCCAATGGAGCGATAACGTTTCTCCCCATATAGCGCCTCGGGTGTCTCGTAGTTCATTCCAATGCGCTGGGAAATGGTCTTGTACATGCCGCCAGCCGTCTGGAACGCCTCCTCGAACATGCCCTCCTGGATCATGGTAGCAGCCAATGCATACACTACGCCCGGCCACACTTCCTCCGCCTGAATGTTGCTATTGTCCACATGACCCGGCTTTGAGGGCTCGCTGGAATTGGCTATGAAACCATTGGCGGCGCCAATATTGCCCTCATGAAAACCCATCACATTGTTGTCGTATATCCGTTTCAGCGCCGTGCGCACATTTTCCTTGGGATAAATCTCATAGTCAAAGCCACAGGACTTCAAATACCAATGTCCACACAACTGGTCAGCCATTATTGTATCGCGATGATTGTGGGACAAATCAAAGCGATAGTAGCTACCATTCCAGAGCTTCTCCTCCAGGGAATGCTTGCCCTTTTCCAAGATATCCTGGTAGCGCAGGCAATCATTGGGTTGATCCAAAAGTGTGGCCATCACGGACATGGACTGCAGGGCGGCCAGCCACAATCCAGAGCAATAGGCACTGGGGCCATCCATGACCCAACAGTCATAGGTCTGATCCGGCATTTTGGTATTCTCAATCAGGCCATCGTTATCCTTGTCATACTCAATGGTGCGCTCCATGATGGCCTTACAAGCGCCATACATTGACTTTAGATAGCCCATGGCATCCATAAGATACACCTTGCCGTTTGTCTCATTGATGTACATGGAAGCAGATTTGCGATGCTCTAAAAAAAGATATGGAATCTAGAAATTATTAAAGTATTCTTATACATTTTTAAATTTAATTCCAGGGAATAAAACTCTGACCGAAACCGTAACCTTTAACCGGTAAAAACCGATTGAAATTTGAAACCGTAAACGAAAAAAAAAATTTTCATTTGACCGACACCTTATGACCCAAACTTTGTTAACCGAAATAACCGACTCATTTATAAGGGTTAATTGCTGGATTTCATGCATGCAAAAATATAAAAATAAAAACTTTTTTTCAATTTTTACTTCCAATTTATATAATAATAATTGAAAAATTTTAATTGTTATTTTTAAAATTAAAAATAAGATTATGATGTAACTTTTAAATACAGTTTTAAAAGCATTTTTTACATTCAATTTTTATTATAAACATTTAAAAAACAAAATAATTGAAAAACAAAAAATTTTGAACAGTTTTGTTTTTTTTCGATTCATAAGTCTTGTTTGATATTTTGTCTCTGATACTTTGTTATTAGTTTTGTATTTTTTTTTTGATTTTATTTTTCCTTTTTAGTTTTGATTTTTTTTTTTAATTTTCTTATGCTTAATTTTTAATTTTTATTTGTAATATTCATGATCGAATTTTCATAGCACTGAATAAGCGCAAATAAAATAAATTTGTTAAATAAAATATAAAAATTGCTAAAATGTAACTGAACTACATTAAATTGAAGAACATGTGAAATAAATGTGTGAAACATTAAGAAAGTAATGCATTTTTATTTATTAATTTGATTATTATTTTTTTTTAATTACTTTGTGAACCTAAACCATACCGGTATTTTAAAACCGAAACATACAAAATCCGGTTCACCATTACTAAACCTTTATTCAAAGATTTTAGGTAACCGATAACCAAACACCTAAATGCGAACATAACCGAAACCGATATTCGATTCGGTTTTAGTCCCTGAGTATTCCTTTACATTTTTCAAATTATGTACTTACGCTGCTTTTCATCCGCTGAGTTCTTGCGTTTGTTATCCTGGGAGTACAGCTCATAGAGACTCTCCTTGTCGATGAACTCAATGGAACTGAATTTGCTGGCATTGTCCGCCTGTGCCTGGGCCAGTTCATTGAGCACATAGTAGTCCCTGTAGACCTGCAGCACAAACTTTGTATTGAGATCCTTCCAATCGTTGACATCGTGTATGTTATAGCAGTTGATGAGCGTAAAGGGTTCTGTAATTGAATTCCATTTATAACATATATATGATTCCATGTCTGATTAACTTGCCTTCGTCAGGATCACCCAGATCATGTGGCACACAGTTCCTGACCTTGCGCGGCATTATTTTGCCATCGTAGAGCATTTTCCGTGTGTCGTTGAGCTCAGCGGCAATGGCATCTTTGAAATCGAACTGCAAACTCACTTGCAAGTTGGGCCAGAGATGGGCCAATGCTGGCGAGGCATAGAAGTGCACATCATACGTGTTGTACATGCGGTACTCGTGACCCTCTAAATAGCCAAAGCGACCATACGCCAAGCGGGGATCATCGTAGGCCAGCGCCGTGCCCAGCGATGAGTCGCATTTGAGCCACAAGGTGCCGCCATCCGAGATGAAATACAATTGATTGAATATGGCGCATTTGTACCAATCGGGCAGGCCTCTATAAAATGGACGGGTATTAGTCAGAGCTAGGAATACTGATTACAATTTTGTTGAGTAAAATATTTTACTTAGTTGAATCTTGCAGTAGTAAATTATTATTTGATATTATTATTAATTGTTAAATTAGTTTGAAATTTGCTCTGATTTATTCTCAACTACTTTTTGAATCTGTTGTAATTTTAGTTGAATTATTTTTTGGAGGAAATAATAAATATTTATTTATTTACTTCCCTAGCAGTGAAAAATGAAGGCTAAATATTTACTGGCGATAAAAAATACCAAATAAAAATTTACTGGGGATGGAAAATTAAAAATAAATAAAAATATAATGGATATGGAAAATTACAAATAAATAAAAATATAATGGATATGAAAAATTACAAATAAAATTGTAATTGTAAGAAATACTTCAAATAAAATTTTACTGGTACGGAAATAAATAAATAAATAGTTACTAGTGCTGAAATAAATCGACTCAAATTAGAACTGATTCAAAAACTAGTTGAGATAAAATCAAAACAAATTTCAAACTTATTAATTATTTGCTGAAATACTTGACTGAATTTATCAAATAATTATTTTTAAAGGAATAAACGCCAGTAAATATAAAACAATTTAGATCGGGCTGATTAAAATAGTTAATCAGTATTTCCAGCACAGTTATTAGTGCCAAGTGCTTGATTTATTTTTGCCTAAAATTAGAACGTACTCATCGTTGAGTATGGGTCGCTGCCAGGCATCGATGAGCCGTTCCCAGCTGGCATAGTGCTTCAGTGCATAATCGCATATCCTGGGCCCAGATTCGCCGCTGTCATCGAAGTACTTGGTGTAGTAGCGTGTGTGCGTTTGCAGCTTGCGTGGAAACTGGATCTTGGGCATGTCCCAGGCGAGCACAAACTCCAGCTCATGCGAGGCCCGAGGCTTCAGCGCCAGTTGGGCACAGACAGCCACACCAATGTCCTTGGCTGTGGGATTAAGAGATTGAAATTAGACTCGTTTAAAATCAATTAAATGGAATGCAAAAATAACTCGAAAGTTCGATTCGATACATACTCTTGAGTGTCTCCGGAGTGGGCTGCTCGTTTAGCTGGCCATGCTCCTTGAGCTGTGCCCACAGCTGCTCCCCATTGCCAGCGGGATCGAACTGGGGACAGCGCGTTATGCTGATCTCGGACAGGACGCGACAGGCAAGATTGTAGCTACATGGCATCTCGCTGATTGTCTGCTTGATGCTGACGCCTTTGGCATTGCCCTCGCTGATCAGTTCGGACTCGGCGTTACCCTCGGCATCCTGTTTCTTGTTACCTGTGCCGTTCTTGAACGTGAATGTGATCGACACCTTCCGCTCCTGGTCAGACACATTCTCGGCCGACCAGACGAAAACGGCACAGGGCAGACTCGACTCCTTGTAGTCGTGGGGAATCACCGGCGAGATCTGGCGACACACCAAACGGACGCCATAGTGCGACAGATCGTATTCGGTCCAGGCACGGGGATATAGACCCGTATAGCTGCATCTGGAGTCCTCGATGTTCGAGTGCCAGGCACTCAACGGCTGTCTGGGTCGGCTGCTGCAATTGGGCAGTTGACATTTAGTTTTTTGAGCCTCGGCCTCATCGGCCTCGGCATCGTTGTTGTTCGTATTTGCCTTGAATGACTTGGTGCTACAGATTCGCATATGTTATATATGTTATATATATACGTATATTTGTGGAATGGAATGGTTGATCAGCGTACAAAAGCAAAGCAAACCAAATTGAATCGAATCAAATTGCACATCCCATAAGCAACAAACCCAAATTGCAATAGAGAAACGATTCAGGTTGAATCGAATCCATTTGTCAGTTCAAAATGTTCAAAAATATATATATTTTGTTAATCATGTCGGTGTTGTTGTTGTTGTTGACGTGGTGTAATATTTTAATATTGTAGGTGCAGCCAAAATGAGAGAAAAAAAATATCATATTTGAAAATTATAAATATGTTTTCATTGTTGTTTGTTAAACACCGTTAGTTAGAAGTAGTTAAGTGAACAGAGTGGGTTAATCAGATGTAGATGTTACAGGTTAATAGACTGGAAAGAATTTGAAAGTATATGACTGGGTATATTTGAGGGGGGAACAAGCCTATTAGTATACCTGAATTTTTTAAAATTTATTTTATTAGAAATCTGTTTCATTGAGCAAATTGTATTAACTTGGCTGAGAGTGAAAGTCGTTGTCAATCAAAAATCTAAACGGTTTCAATACTTAAAATAATAATCAAATGCAATGCAAATAAAAACATAAAAATATTTGATTACATGCTGATCATAATAGTTTTTAACAGGAATCGTAATCATTATGAGTTATATTATAAAAATTACAAAGTTATGATTACTTCAATATTTTTAAGGATTTTATGATACTGATTAATTTTAAGCGAAAAATAAAAACACTGTGCGAGTAGAATAAAAAGACATGTGCAAGGTCAACGTTTTCCACACATTTCGGGTCCTATGAATCGAGCTGCATCATTACTTTTGTCAGTTGCAATGATGGTTTCATACAAAATTGTTGGCTGAAGTTTTTGAACAAGTAAAGGCTGTATCTGTACTGTATTGGTTTTTTTGGTAACATTTCTTCAGCAAAGTTGCATAATATAGTTCAGGCTGCAAGATTGCAATGCATACCAAACAACCAAATGGTTGTTTTGATGGTCTTTTGGGCCAGTGTGTAAGCAATTGACATTATTTTATTAAATTTTATAATAAATCTATATAGTAATACTCCCCATGTAAATAAGAAGAACAAATATCCAATACGGTTGTATTTTGCCCAGACTTGTAGCCTGAACTATTTCAAGAAAATTTTCCAGATAAATTTTCCAAAAAATCCAACACTTAACAAGTCACATATAGATATGTATCAAAAACTTTAGTGAAAATTTTATATAAAACCATCATTGCAACTCAAAAAAGTCATGATGCAGTTCGATTCGTAAAACCCGAAATAGGGGGAAACTGCTGAGATTGCTCATGTCCTTTTTTAAAAAAAAAAAAAAAAAACTATCACAGTGAAATTAATCATTATAATTTTTTTTTGTATAACTATTCTAATCATTGATTTTTTGATGAAACAAATATCAATAACCATTATTTGCTGTCAGTAATTTATAAGAATAATCAAAAAAAATTAAATTAATTAAACTTAGTCTGAGTTTTATACAGGGGACTACAATATCAGATTTGATGCATAAAATTTCATAGTCTACAACAGCAGTGCTCATAAGAAGCGCCAAAAAGACGCACAGAGTCGAGATTTTAATAACGGTGGCTTTTGTTGCAGATGCTGTCGTTGTAGTCCCAATAGAAAATTTCCTACCCACAGCTAGTCTACATCTAATATTGTCGCAATCATTCAGACCGACAGGTCGACAGTTGATGCTAATCAAGAATAAAGAGTTATATAATATATATGTGCCTCATGCTGCCTATTGCGTATACAAAAAGCATCAACTAAATGAGTAAAGCATTGTAAATGTGGCATAATAAAAAGGCAAGTTCAATGGAGGATGAAAATTAATGGAAATCTGAAAGTCTAGTTACAGTATAATTGAAAGAGTGCACTATTTTTAAAAACGTGTGTCCATCTCACCTGCACTTGGAAAGCAAACTCTGAAAGATGGTGCAGCCTTTGTGATCCTTTATGGTGACTATAAACTGATTAGCCTGGACCACATTGTACTCATAGATGCCGGGACGCATCTGAAAGCGGCAAAATTCACCGGCATAGCCCCGTCCAATGCTGCCACCACCGATGCCCCCAATGGGCACGCCATAGATCTGCTTACCATTCTCCACATAAAAGTAGTCCATGTACGCGCGTCGACCTTCACGAGAGACCTTCCAGTAATAGGCTGCATATCTGCAAAGGAGAGAGAGAAAGAGAGGAGAACTAGAGTTTCATATTTGCTCATAATGACGATGATGTCACAATTTGGTAAATGTTAGCCTAGCCCCAAAATTTGGGGCGCTAAGGGGGTTGGTTTCTCGACTCTAGGTCGCCTAGGGGTTGTTGTTGTTTTTGTTACACATAAATACACACGCATATCGAATTTAGGGCTGGTCGCTGCCGCTTTCGCCCTGTCCAGCTTAACATTTTGCCCCAGTGTCTCATTTGGAAGGCCAGTGTCTCGGCTGTGCCCTGTGCCAATGTCAAGTGCATGTCCGGCCAATGGGAAGCCAATTCCATTAAGCGAAATTCAGCAAAATGTTAAGTGCTTTCATTACAAATGATCGCATCGCTGAAACCTATTTCACATCGAATTAAGAGCAATGCTCCAGGAACCCAAGGTTTAAGTTTAATATACAGCTTATTTTTTTAAGTCCTTAAAGTTATTTACTTCAAAGAGTTGTATTTTTTTTTAAGAATCTTATTATAGATAATACACAACTGGCCAAAATAATAAGTACACTCTTTTTTTTTTTACTAAAACAGCTATTGAATTCCAGTCTTCATATTTATAAAATAAATTTTGGAAAGGTCATTTAAATTCCGTTTGATGATGCAAAACTTTCCTTAACCCATTAAGTACCCATTGAAAATTTCGAGTTTATGTAAATGTCTACTTTTTCAACTTTTTTCCTCGATTTAAAAAAAAAAAGTTTTGATGCAGTAAAATTGTTTGAACAATTGTAAGAGTGACTGCAAAATCTGTTCGCTAGTATTTAATATAATTTTTTGAAAATTGCATAAATTAACGAGTTTTTTCTCTTTCTTTATACAGAAAGTGGCTTTTTAGAAATTTTCAAAAAATCATCCAAAACACTAGCAAAAAGATTTTGAAAATTTTTATTATTTTTCACTTACCAGACCCTTTGTCTCTAAAGACT
>JBAMBJ010001426.1:0-162971 GCA_037043495.1 Drosophila recens | reverse complement strand
GCAAAGCATCAGTTGCAGTGTCTGATAAAAGTCTAGCGCTGTCTCAGTCACTACCCATTGAACGCAGCTAAACGACTGAAATAGAAAAGAATCAGCCGATCAGATGCTGCGTGAGAGAACAAAAAGCCGAAGACACGAATATGGAGAGAGCAAGACAACGGGATAGGCTTTTGTCATCTTGGACACCACTGCTTTATAGCTTGATAAGCCGCTTTAAGAATATAGTAGTTAAGTTAAGTTTATCAGTCAATCGCACGCTAATCCGATACGAAGATACGAAGAAACGAAGTCTTTGCAGCATCTGCGTATGATAAGAAGATGACGCCCTAAATAATAATACCTAAATACGATAACATGACCACTGATAAGTATTGATTGCTTAGGTCACTAAAGCAGACCAGTCGAAAGCAGACACAGTCGAATTTGTTTGACGAACGTGTTCGCTTCGACGTGTTCGATGTTCGTGCCCAAATTTCGTGCCGTACGTTTTGTTCGAGAGAAATAGAACTGATTTGATCTTGCCTGTTTTCAATTCAATTCGAACAGTTCGTCAATGGATGGCAATGTTGGCAATACGCAAACATCATTTGTCAAAAGTTTTCGTAGCGTAAACAAATGCTAGAAATTTGCTGAAGGAAATATGTATAACCATCAAGGCAATGACTGTATCTGTATCGTTATCCGATGACATGTTTATTCTCTGAACATTGTCTACAAATGATTAGGTTTGCAATCAATGTTTGAAATAGTTAGTGGGCAAATGTAATTCTTGTTCGACGAATACGTTCGTCAAACAAATTCGACTGTCAATAATCTGCTCTACTGAAATAGATTAAAGTAGGCTTGCGATACTAATTTTGTGTTAAATAAACCTGCCGAGCGTCTCGACAAGTCAGTCTAAAAACTAAACTCGAGCTGTGTAATTCATATTCTACTCAATTCTGATATTCAACTCCGTATTTTGATAATGGACCAAGAAGCTGATTCGAATTGTCCTGACCAAAGGAATGTGCAGCTGATGAACATCGTGCGCTTAACTGCATATCTGATATCGAAGTTCGAAGAGATCGACAATGAGACGGAAGAACTGAACAGAGTGATTGATATAGACAGAAGTAATGCATATGCAAACTTGGTGTATACAATCTATAAACAACTCTGGAGCACTGATCAGGGCAATGTAAATGACTATGGAGCACATGTGTTGACTTACCAGCAAAGGACATACGCAGTATCATTTTTAGCACAAGATTTCAAGACAGAGAACCAAACAGTGGCATGGGATTTCGAGATGGCAACACCACTAGTTGATCTATTGACTGGTTTTCAGCTAGTTTGGGATGAAGCAAGGCAATCAGCGTCCAAATTCCGTGGAAGAACTGTTGAAGGATCAATCAATCAATTTGGATTGACGAATGTACATTTGCCATTGTTAACTGGATTGACTTACAAGCCTGAGAGGCGAACTGGCTTTGGCTTAATGCCAACTCTTGGCCCTTTAACCTTGGCCGTAGCTCTGTCTGCTGAAAGTACAGATACACATAACATGGCCAAAGCATTGAAAGAATCCATAAAGCACATCCCATTGGCAGATTCGATTGTTCAATGTCTGCGAGCTGCAAGAGGACCAGAAGAATGTAGAAGTCTCTTCACAATTTTGGGTGATCTTCTGCTTTTAACTGGCTGCCAAAGCAGCAACCCAATCTTTTTTCCCTTGTTATTCTTCTTGAAGAACAATGATTTCGACATGGATTTTTCAGGAGTCAAAGGCTTTAATTATTATCAAAAGCATGTTTCGAATTATGTCTGGCAGATGACGGCGAAAGGTACGCCTGAAGGTACTGCGCAGACCGTCTTTCATGGCATGTTTGGAACCGCTACCGAGGATCTGGGTGTTTTGGCCAGTATCACCAATCAGAGCTGCTGGCAAACACGCAAAGAATTGGACAGTGCATATCAGGCTCAAGAAGGCAACGTGACACGGTTTACACCAATCAAGTACCGATTAATATCACCAATGACAACGGCTGCAATACCCATGTTAACACCGAAGACCGTCATTGGAGAGCCTAGAAAAAGGAGTTACTCAACAGCATTTGTAAATCACTTGGAGAGTCGATCTCTAGTCTGTAACATTGCGTCTTTGTCTTCTGCTCTGATGCGTTTGAAAGCGGAATATGTGGCTAAGATGCGTGCTGGTGAAATGGAAGAGATCATAGATGGCACCACCAAATGGATTGATGTTGCAACTGGACTAGAAGTTGATGAGGTGGTCAACGAGACTGGGCAATACTTTTATTCCTAATACACAATTTTCTTTCTTTCAAAAAACCAACGTTTTTTATTATTGTCACTAAGTTTGAATTGAATAAAGAGCAATACATGTCTTAAATACAAGATATAGCTTCAATGTGTGAATGTCGACTTATTGCCTATCATAAAACTAGACACGTTAAGTTTAGCGGTTAATCGCTAAAAAGCTCGCTAAAATTGACACATCCACAGTATTCAAACGATACAAGCTAAATTCAAATAAAAATTATTTATTATTTGTATAATTTAAATTTTATATAATAAAATAAATATGCACATGTTTAAACTATTAATATTTGTATACAAGTCATTTTAGAATTTAATTCTAAAATGAAAATTAAAATAAATTTATAGTCTTATTTTTCTAATTTTAAATAAAAATTAAGTGCCACAATTAATTTTAATATAATAAAATAAAAATAAAAGTTGATCCTGTTTCTAAATATTTTAAATTTTTCGTTTAAATCTAATAACTCTTATTTAAGTTCGCCGCTTTAAAGCCTTAAACGCCCGTCAAATATTGACTTGAATATTTCTGTAAGCCAGCTTCGCTTCGCCATTGGCATCGCGTGCATTAGGCTAACAAGTTTTTGCAGTTTGTTGAATGTTGCCTGGCATAATGCCAGCTCCCTCTTTTTTGGTGGCTGTTGCAACACTTTTTTGTGTCAGCGCTCAAAAGCATTACCAAGTGCATCAGTCCGACAGCTTACCAAAAAACCAACCCGAGACCGAACGAGAACAAAAACTTTTGGCGGACTTGGAAAAACGCTGAGCATCAGTTGACGCCATTTGGAAAATCAATTACCACACGCAAGTAGCTCCCACTGTTTCTCCCACTCCCCCAACAGCCCCCTCCCAACACTCCCCTCGTTTGTGGTGTCTTGTCTGGCGCTGATAAGCCACAACGACAATTGACCGACATTTTATTTAATGTCGCCGTTCATTAGGCCACAGCCACAGCAAATTGTGGGCCAAGAAATGAGACGGAAAACGGGAAGACGGGAACACATCAAACCGCAGAGGCATTTAGTCAGCCGGAGCACAGTGGTATTTTTCAATTAATGTTAGCTCAAAATGATTGATAATTTGTGTTAGGGCCGTTATTTCAATGTTCAAATAAGGTGTTTATTGAAAGGAGAATTTGACGTAAAATGTATGGAAATTAAAGTCAAATTTGAAACTATATGTTAAATAAAACTTATATCTTCATTGAAGAAACGGCCCTTAGTGTTATATTTGTATTCAAAATTATCATTAGCTCAGGAACAATTTGAAATATATTATTCTATAATTTTTAAAAACAATATTTTTGTTTAAATTTAATAATAATTTAAATTGACACTTTTTTTGTTTTTAAATATTCTGAATTGGAAAGTTTTCAAACACTCAATTTTGAAAGCTTTTTCAATTTTTAAATATTGTTAATATTAAATTGTAAATCTTACACTTTCAATATTTATTTTATTTTTTTACTTTCAAATTAAAATTTAATTTATATTTAATTCATGTTAATTTAATTTCGTATTAATTTACTTAATTTGATTTTAATTTTAATAACACTTTAGTGTCAACGGCTGTTGACTGTAAATAAATAAATTAGGTTTTTAAATTTCAATTATATTTGAATATGGGTAAAATTAAAACATTAAAATCTTAATATTATCCAAACTTCATTGACCACTGTGCAGAGGGAACTATAAAGTTAAGAAGGGGGTCAAATAACAGCGGAAGTGCTACCAACTCCAAAGCAACCACAAAATTAGAAGCTCCCCGTCGCTTCCCCTTGAGGTCTTCCTCTTCTCCTTCTCATTCTCATTCTGCTTCATTCTCCTGACCGATCATGTGTTTCTATCGTAATCTGATAAATACGTGAAAGGGAAGCAGCTCTCTGTCTCTGTCTGCCAATTCCGTCTCTATCTTTTAGCCTGGTTGTCTGCTTGTTTGTGTTTTGGCCAGTTTAAAGTTCCTGCCACTGTTATTGATGTCTTGTTGTTGTTGCACGTTTTCCGCTGCACGGATTTTCCGCCATTGCTGCCAGACAGTTTCCATGCTTTCCTGTGCCTTGAACAATGTTCCCTTCTTGCTGTTATTCCCCTTTCCCCTTTCCCATTCTCTTTCCCTACTCTGCACAGTTTACTTACAAATTGCGTTTACTTTGCTTTGGCAATATTGTTTACACTTGCATTAAGCATAAAATCGATAAATGCAATCGATTTAAAAGCTTGCACAGAGTTCATTTGTGAAATTGTCAGTGTTGCATTGTGAGTGCACTTTAAATCATATTTAATGGATGTTGAGCGAACATAAACAAGCTTGATAAATTTCGAAATTGATATATGTAAATTAGGGTGTCCCTTATTTGGTCGAAGTCAATATTTTTAAACGCATACGGGCTAGTTCTGTTCATTAGGTCCTAAAGCACTCAGAAATAAATTTTTACCTCAATCGAAGTATGATAACCCGTGCCGACTTGGATCGGAAAATTTAAAGATTATATGGAACAAAAAAATTTTTTTTTTATTTTTTTAATTTTTTATTTTTTTATTTTGTTTATTAGGTCCTAAAGAACTCAAAACCAAGTTTTCACCTTAATCGGAGTACGATAACCCATTCAAATTTGCATCGAAACATGAAAAAACAGTATTTTAACACTGATTATACATTTTTCGATGATTTTTCATGTTTTGATGCAAATTTGAATGGGTTATCGTACTCCGATTAAGGTGAAAACTTGGTTTTGAGTTCTTTAGGACCTGATAAACAAAATAAAAAATAAAAAATTAAAAAATAAAAAAATTTTTTTTGTCCCTATAATCTTTAAATTTTCCGATCCAAGTCGGCACGGGTTATCATACTCCGATTGAGGTAAAATTATTTCTGAGTGCTTGGACTAATGAACATGAACTAGCCGTATGCGTTGAAAATATTGACTTCGACCAAATAAGGGACACCCTAATGTAAATACATAAAAACAAAGTGAAATAAATGCTGTAAAGGCAGCTCATTACATTTTAAAATATGTAAGAGGTGCAGGCAATGCAATAAATTCGACTAGCTGATACCCTAAGTTAAGATAACTAATGAATAAAATTATATTTCCTTAAAAACACTTCCTAAAAATGGAAAATCTGAGAGAATAACTTTGATAAGAAATTATCTCTTAGATCGGAAAATATAGCAATAAACTTAAGAGTATTTCCAAAAGTACGAAATTTAAAAATTTGTTCTGTAAGTATTTTTTAAAAACAAATAAACTGTAGAGTATTTCCAAAGGTACGAATTTTAAAATTTTTGTCTATAAATATTTTTTTTTAAATAAATAATGCAAAATAAAAAATCTAATAAGTATTTTTAGATCTAAAAATGCATTAAGAATAAAAAGGCAGCAAAATCTGAAGAAAAAATGTATTACAATCTAAAAATGTAGAAAAGTAAAAATATGAAAAATTGTTAAACAAAAAAAAATTGTTTATAAAAACCAAAAATATCCTTAAAATGGATCAGGTGTTAAAGATTGAATAATGTTTTATTGATTTTTCAAATGCTACTAGAGATCTTGTTAAATATTATTTTCTTATGGTTTTCGCAAGACAAGGAAATGCAGATACTAAAAAAGTCATAAAAAAAAGATAAAGTAACCTTTTAAACTTAGGGAGACAGTTTTAATTTATGATGTCAAGTATACCCTCTTTAAAAATCATATGCTGGGTGCATAAAAAATATGCATGTATTTCCTGTAAACAAGTGGAAAACACGCTTTTGTATAACACATTAATTGTGTGCATTGCACGAGGCTTTAACAGCTAACTGAGGGATTACTTTAATGTTGTTTATCTGGCCCAATATTATGTTTATTTTTTGCTTTAACCAATATTTGAGCACAATGATACTCTTATGGTAATCAATTGCATTGAACCGAAAGAATTTCCTATGGTTCAATAATTTTCTTTTCGTCTCTTAATACCAATAGAGAGAAAATATAAAACTCAATTCATTTTTAAGACCAACATAAGGGGAAAAATTGCAAGAAAAATGTTTTGTATGGAATTTTCTTTTAATTAACTTTGCCATGCAAATTTTTTGTATGCCACAAAGAGATTTATGAAACCGAAAAACTTATTCGTAGTAAAATGAAATATTTGTGGTGAAATACTTGTGCTTCGATGTCCTGCGGTGGTGTTGCCGTTCTTCCTGCTTCCTTTTTCTCGATTTTCCCCTCTTGCTGGTTACACACACATTTTCCACAATTTTCCGACACCAACTGCAGCATGGAGACTTTGTCAAGAAATAGAGACAGTTACTTGAGCTTCTCTGTTATATTTACGAGTTCAGCTCAAAGGCTTCTGCTCTAATGGAAATGACTGGCAACTTATGACAATTGTCTAAGAACTTTTGCTAAATGCTGGCACACTCGGAATAAAATGCTGTAAAATATTTGGGTTTAATATTGATATTAGTAAGTGAACTAGATTTTAAATTTAAAATATAAAACATATTAAGTTGAATAATTTTTAAATCAATTTTATTTAACGTTTAATAAGATATGGCATTTTTAATTTTGAGTATATTTCACAAAATAACATATTTATATTAACCTAAATATTTAAGTAAGTTTTAAGCATACCTGTTAAATAATGATTAGTAATCAGATTTGTAATTAGATTACTTTTGTTTTAAAGTCGAACTGATGATTAAATTACGATTATTTAACGATAATCTAAAATTATTACAATTATTCAAAAATAATCAGAAAAAATCAAAAATAATATTTTTAAGTATTCGGATTATTTTTGATATTGTTCTGATTATTTCTGAATTTTTTTTGGTTATTTCTGATTATTTATGAACATTTGGTAAAAATCTAAAAATATTTTAAATGTTTACAATTAAAGTAGCCAACATTTTTAGAGATATTATTTTTGATTTTTTTCTGATTATTTTTGAATAATTGTAATAATTTTAGATTATTTCTGATTTTTTGTAATCGTAATCATTATATCATTATATAGTCGCTCCGATTTTTTACAAAAATAATCTAATTGATTGGTAAATCTAATCGAAATATAACAGGTATGGTTTTAAGTCCAATTAAAGTGTTTTAAATATAATTTTCAATACATTTCCTATTTAAATATTAAATGGTAAAATCAAATATTTATTTTTACTACACGTTTTTCTGTGTGTAATATTTGAACAACTTAATAACTTGTCTGTCGGCTGCATAAGCCTTTCAAATATCCTTTTCCATAACTTGATTTATGGGCTTGAGATGTAACTAAAGTTACCAGTTTTCCGTTTTCAGTTTTCCGTTTTCAGTTTATTGACCCGGAGCGTTACTTTTCTCACCTGCTTTAAACCTTTGCTGACAGCAGGCATTAGAGGCAAGTCAACCTCACCTTGTCAGTCAGTTTTAATGGTAAAACTTTTTCACTTAACCTTCAGTTGAATTGATTTCTTTCGCCTTTAACGACTTTCTGCTTGAGTAATGACTTTGCATGCGTCTGTCTCTGCCATATGATGAGTTATGTGTGTATTTTCCTCTCTCCCTCTCTCTCTCTCTCTCTGTCTCTCTCACTTGTCTCACTGTCTCTCTTTCAGTGTGTACACATGTCTATCGCAAAGTAATATATAAAGTCTGTTGCACATATGTGACTGCCACACTTGCCACTTGCCACATTGCGACGCAACTTCCTGCAACTTTGACTTCTTGCCGTATTTACGCTTTCAAAATTGAAAATCAAAAGTGTGGGTGACAAAATAATGTAATGCCTTGCACCAAGTTGTTGGCTAAAATATAAATAGCAGTTACCCTGTAGTTATGCATTTGTTAAGATGGGAGTGATAAAGCTAAGTAAATGCATTGAAATACTCCTTTAAGCACTTTGAATTTGTTGTTGACAAAATTAATTCACGTTTGACACAGATTAAAGGGTATGCCCTTAGTTCAGCACACTCCACAAACATTTGTGCTTATACTTGCATTTAATTTTTATTTTATTTTCGGCAAAAGTATTTTTAAGTCTCTCTTAATCACACTCTACGACTGCTTACAGGGTATCTGCTAGCACAGCACACTCTTAAATTTTTTCTTGCACTTCATTCTATTTATTTTTTCACTTGCTGGAATACAATTTTACTCTTAAGTCAAACACATTCACTCTGTAAACCCATTTACAGGGTATCTTTTAACTTCAGGCACTTTCTACTTGTTGATCCATGAGCTTTAAGCCAACACACAGAAGCTGTACAAACAAACTGTTAATTAAAACGAAGCTGGCTTACATTTTTGGAGCAACAAACCAAAATTTTCTTGTGTTTATACCGAGTTTAAAAACTGTTTTCTTTTGTTCGGTGGAAAAACATGAATTTCTTCTGTTTTTAACTGATTGGCACAACAAGCTGCAAAAGTGCAACTGCAATTAGAGAAAATTTAAGATAAATTGAGAAAATATATTCTTATTAAATGAAAAATATAATAACAATTAAAATTCACTAATAATTAGATTAAATTAAAAGACTCTTATACAAATTGAAGCTCATTTAGATTAGATATATTTTGAATTAGATTCATTTAATTAAATTTAATAAAGCTCCAAAAATTTTTCTTTTATTAAATTAAATTAAATTTTGTTTTTATTTTAGTGTAATTTTTTGGCATTATATTACTTAACTAGATTTTTGTAAATATATTATTAATCAATACAAATACAAGCACAAATAAAATACGTAAACGTACGGAATTTAAGCCTATTTCTGAGTTTGCACATGAAATTAATTTGAAGCGCATTGAGCTCATTAAATGCAGCTAAAATCAACTGAAGAGTGCAGGGGAAATGTTTGAGGAGGGGTGGGGAGGCTAAAACCACAAGTATTTTGTAGCTAGTAATCGATAGTCCTAAATGCATTTGCTGGCCATAATTATTGGCACACAAATTCGAGTATCTTATGTTGAGCGAAATGCGATATCGGAAATTGGCGTTGCAAAATGGTATTAAATTTCATTTAAGCAGATGAAGTGGGAATGCGATTGTAATTGTTGTAGTTGCTACTATTGTTGTTGTTGTTGTTTTGGTTGGCAAGCATACTACTCGATACTTCATACATCAATAAGCAACAACAAGAGAGGCGGGAGGAGAGAGGAGCAACATTTACATTTCCATGTCAGTAGGAAGTACAGTACAAGCCGTCAGTTCTTTGCCAGCTGCAGCTCTTCATTCATTTTGTTAATGAATTGCCAACGTATCGAAGGCCAAAGGGAGCAGGAAGTGGAAGAGGGAAAGGGGTGAGGGGGAAGGGGGGCAGGTGGCATGCGAGTGCGAATGGCAAAAGGCAAACAATAATTCATACGGTTTGCAAGCCATAAAACGAGTAAGAAGACGACGCAAGAAAACAACTGAAAGGCAAAAACAAAATTAAGAAAGCAAGAAGTTGAAATGCTCGACTTTAAGATGCCCAGCAAAAAAAAAACAATATAGAAAATAAAAAATTAAAAAAAAAAAAAAAAATAAGTACAAGAAAAATATTAATTAAAAATTATCAAACAGAGAAATGTCCTATCCAAGATTTAAACTTACAGGCCAAGGCTTTTTTTTTAATTAAAATATTTGCTTAATAATATAAACATTTTTTACTATTATTTTTTTATTTCATTTTTTTATTTTTTAATGTACTCTTTGATTATTTGCAATATATGCAGATAAATAATAAATTAAAGATATTCTCACGCACTTATACCCCTTTCTTTCCATTTGGCTACTGGGCTAAAAACGAAGCAAGCAGAGTTCGCATATTAATTAATATTGCTCATACGCAGCGTCTGCCCAGCAGCTTTTAAATCTTTGCATACTCAATGTACACACATACTTGCACATACACACACACACATATATATATATAAATAAACATGTGCATATGTAAACCATTCTTTACCCACACATATAAATAAACCGCACACACAGTTTTTTATCCACCGCCAAATGGACATCTGCTGAATGCGACTTAAACATCGATAAATCTCTTACGCGCTGATTTCACATATGTGTCGAGCCCTTTGGGCGAATTTAGATTTATTTGCCCAGCAAATATATTTGAACTTTTGACATATTTCAGACAGTTCGCAAGATAAATGTCTCTTTAATGTCAATAAATTAATTTAAATTCAATAAATTAAATTTAACTCAATCCCATCACAAAAGTTAACTTATCTAAATCAAAATTTGTATGGCTAAAAATAAAGGAAATTGTCAAAAAGTGCATTTAAATGACAGTTAAAGTTGCAGTTGTTGTTTTTGTCCTTATCGCAGTTTTGATGCCGGAAAATGCAATGGAAAATACTAAAAATATTTAAAAAATAAAAAGCCATTTGTTGGATTTAGACAAGATAATAAATCATGGCAGGCACACTTTAAGCCACAAAAAAAAACAACAAACTGAGAGAGTATTTAAAAATAAACAGAGATAGAGAGAAAGAGAGAGATAATGAAAGAGGTAAAACAACAACAACAAACTATAAACTGTAGAATTAAATGTCTTTATTCTTCGTGTTGAAATTATGCAAGTCAAATTGCGATATATTATGTTATTAGCTTTACATCACTATGTTTGAAGAGTTCCATCTCTAATTGCATTGTTTCTTTCACCTATATACTTCACTCTGAATAAAACGTTCGTCGTGAATACATCGTTCATCGTGTGTTCTTATTTTACAATTACACTGTGCAGACATTCTCACCAACATAGGTTATGGGCCCAGTCTAACAGAATATTAATTGTAAAAGATGAGTCATAATTTCCAAATCGAAAAACTTAATGAGCAAAATTACGATGTGTGGAGTATACAGATGCGAAGTATACTGGTCCACCAAGAGCTCTGGAACATTGTGTGTGGAAAACAAGAGATCAATCCGGAACTTGCAAAATCCGTTTTGACCGATGAAAAAGCTCTGGCGTGCATAATTTTATACGTGAATACTTCTCAGCTAAGCTATGTCAAAAAGTGCAAGACAGCTAAAGAAGCTTGGGATATATTACGCGAGGTTCACGTGCCGACCGGACCAATTCAAAAAGTGTCGCTGTACAAAAAGTTATTAAGCATGAAACTGGAAGCAAACGGTACTATGTCACAATACATAAACGCATTTATGGAAATCGTGAATAAGTTGGCTGAAGTTAGCATTGATTTAAGTGACGAGTTAAAAGTTATAATTCTATTGTCCAGCTTAAGTTCTGAGTATGAACATTTCGTAGTTGCAATGGAGACACGAGATTCGCTGCCGTCATTGGAATTGCTCAAGGTCAAGCTGCTAGCAGAAGCAAATAGAATGGAAGAAAATAGTGACAAAGCAGACAAGCAGCAAGCCTTTTATGCAGGCACGAATAAGAGACAAAGTGACAAGCGCGAAAAGAACGGTGAGCAGCAAGAAGAATCAAGCGTAAAGAAGAGCAACAAATTCACTGGAAATTGCTTTAATTGTGGAAAGCGTGGACACCGATCAATGCAGTGCAAATCAAAACGGCAAGAACAGAAGGAAAAGAAGAACGAAAATCAGCAAGTTTCCTACGCGGTATATTCGGCAATACACAAAGAAGAATTAGCAAAAGGCAGTTGGTGTATTGACAGTGGTGCCACTTCGCACATGTGTTACCAGAAAGATTTATTTGTGTCATACACGGAGAAAAATGATAAAATTTTGTTGGCTGCTGATAAACAAATTGAAAGCCCTGGAAGAGGTACAGTGAAAATAAAAACAAACGAATGTGAAATATTATTGCAAGATGTTCTATATGTGCCAGACCTTCAATTAAATTTCTATTCAGTGAGCAAAGCACTAAAATTTGGACATACGGTTATATTTAGAGAAAATTGTGCTATGGTGAAATCGAAAAACGGATTAATTTTGATTACCGCTATGTTAAAAGACAATTTATTTCTATTTGATAACATTAACAAAAACACATTATTTTCGGTGCAAGAAAAAGAAATTATGTGGCACTACAGATATGGTCACCTTAACTTTCGCAGTCTGAATGACTTAATATGTAACCAGCTCGTGAACGGTATCAACTTAAAAAATGTTTCGGTTAATACAAACTGCAATGCGTGTAATAAATCAAAGATTTTCGCACAGCCATTCCCTAAAAACGGTTCAAACAGTGCATCGCAGTTGTTAGAGTTGATCCATACAGACGTTTGCGGTCCCATAAATGTACAATCCGTCGGTGGCGCTAAATATTTCATAACCTTTATAGACGACATGTCTAAGCGAGTGTTTGTTTATTTTATGAAATCAAAGGACCAAGCGTTTGAAAAGTTTCAAATATTCAAGAATTTAGTCGAGTGTCAAACGGAAAAGAAGATCAAAGCGATCCGAAGTGACAATGGGAAAGAGTACATCAATAATCGGTTTGATACTTTCCTCAAAGAAAATGGCATAAAAAGACAGTTAACCGTTCCTTATACGCCACAACAAAACGGTGTGGCTGAAAGAGCAAATCGCACTCTTGTGGAAATGGCGCGATCAATGATGGTTCATGCTAATGTTGAGGAACCTTTGTGGGCGGAGGCTATTGCGACGGCTGCATACCTACGAAACAGGTCTCCATCGCAAGCGCTAAATGGAACTACTCCCCTTGAGGTCTGGAGTGGACGTAAGCCTTCAGTCACACACTTACGTATATTTGGGTCCCCAGTTTACGCGCTCGACAAAATGCACCATCACAAATTTCGTGCTAAGGGAAAAGAATATGTCTTCGTTGGATATTCCCTTACTGCAAAGGCCTATCGACTTTACGACAGAGAGGCAAGGCAAATCATCGAGCGGCGTGACGTTAAATTTGTTGAACAAGAAATTCCCAAAAGTATATGCAATTCTCCAAATATTAACGACTTTGGTTCTTTTTTCGTAGACGATCATAATCAAAATATGATGTCAGATGAAGAAGAAGCAGCACCAGATTTGTCGCAAGAAGAAGATCACCAAAACGAAGATGAAGATATAAACAACCGAAACGAAGAGGTAGCAGATATAACTGAGGCAGACGTTGGCGAAGACGATGAGTTCGAGAGTTTTGACGAGAATACAACATCCAGCGGATCTGAAGGAGAGATGAACGATCGTCGTGGGCCTGGTAGACCAAAAGTTGTCCGCACTGGGCAACCTGGTAGGCCGAGAAAGCAATTCAATATGCTACACAATATGGTCGCCTATCATGATGTCGAAACTCCAAATACTGTCAAGCATGCTTTGAGTAGCAAACATTCGTTTGACTGGGAGATGTCAATGAAACGAGAATACGATGCCCTCATCGCTAACAAAACCTGGTCTTTGGTTGACCTTCCACCTGGAGAGAAGGCAATCGGGTCAATGTGGGTGTTTCGAGTTAAAAGGGACAATGACGGCAACATAAAAAAGTTTAAGTCGAGATTAGTGGCTAAAGGTTGTAGCCAGCAATATGGTATAAATTACGTTGAGACTTTCTCGCCAGTCATACGATATGAGAATATTAGACTTTTGTTAGCCGTTGCTGCCGAGAAAGAGCTGTATCTTCATCAAGTAGATGTTTCGAATGCATATTTGAATAGTAAGTTAGATGAAACAGTATACATGAGGCAACCAGAACATTTTGTTGATAAAAAGCACCCCGAACGTGTCCTAAAATTAGAAAAAGCTTTATACGGGCTCAAGCAATCTGGTAGGGCTTGGAATAGTACTCTAGATGAGCAATTACAAAAGATTGGATTTAAAGCTACAAAGAATGAGCCATGTTTGTATAAAAGAATTGATCAGAATTCGTATAGTCTAATAGCTGTATATGTAGATGACCTAATAATAGCCTGTTCAAAGAAAAACGACATTGACAATATAATAGCGAAACTGAAGGATTCTTTTAACATAAATGATTGTTCTGAATTAAATAATTTCCTAGGGATAGAAATACATCGCCAAGGAGAAGTTGGTCCAATTTCGATACATCAGAAGCAATACATTAAATCTTTGTTAGAAAAGTATAAAATGACTTTATGTCGATCAGTTTCTACGCCATTGGATCCTGGTTTTCAGATTAGCTGCAACGATGACAAATGCTCCAAGGTGAATGTAACTGATTACCAATCGCTGATCGGATCGTTAATGTACCTGGCTATTTCGACACGTCCTGACATTGCCCACTCAGTCAGCAAACTTGCGCAACGAAACAACGATCCGCATGTCGAGCATGAGTCTGCTGCAAAACATATCCTGCGGTACCTAGCCAAGACGATTGATTTAAAAATGCACTACCGCAAGACTGGAAAGCTACTGTATGGATTTGTTGATGCGGACTGGGCAAACGATAGCATGGATAGAAAGTCGTACACTGGATATACTTTCTATTATGGAGGCGCAGCATTTTCATGGGAATCAAAGAAGCAGGGTTTGGTCGCACTCAGCAGTACGGAGGCTGAATACGTCGCCCTTTCAACAGCAGCAAAGGAAGCTACCTATCTACGTCGACTGCTGGAGGAGATTCGCTGTCATCCTGTAACAGACCCAATCAAAATTAATGGCGATAACTTAAGTGCACAGCAGATAGCAGCAAATCCAGTGCACCATAAAAGAACCAAACATATAGACATTAAGCATCATCATATCCGAGAAGTTGTAGCAAAAAATGAAATTTCAATTAACTATGTGCCAACTAATGAAAATGTATCTGACATATTTACAAAAAACTTGCAAAAAGAAAAGCACAATTATTTTGTTAAGAATCTTGGAATGTATCATTAGCAAAGCACACAATGTTTAGAAAATATCTTGAAGTTTATAATTATCATGAAATGTAACTTTATTATTTGGAAATTTAACTTGAGAAGAAGTGTTGAAATTATGCAAGTCAAATTGCGATATATTATGTTATTAGCTTTACATCACTATGTTTGAAGAGTTCCATCTCTAATTGCATTGTTTCTTTCACCTATATACTTCACTCTGAATAAAACGTTCGTCGTGAATACATCGTTCATCGTGTGTTCTTATTTTACAATTACACTGTGCAGACATTCTCACCAACACTTCGTTTAAAATTATGCGTAGCAAAATAGTTTGTTTGGGATTTTTATGTCTGCGAACTTTTGCAGCTTGCACTTGGCCACATTTGTTAGCCATTTTCATAGGGCCCAAAGAGAAGGAGAAAGGGGAGAAGGTGGAGGGACTTTTAGAATATTTTTAGAAGCAGATTGAAGTGCTCCTTTTGTTGTTGTTAATGTGGCCATAAATCTCATCGTTTACTTTACCTTCTCAGTTTCAGTCTCAGTTTCAGTCTCAGCCAAACAATGAAATTAAAAACATGTTTTTCTCCACTCTCGTGTCAGACACAGCAGGATTTAGATTCAATTAAACTGTCAGCGGGACAAGATGTCCCTCTTCCTGTCCCTGCCCCCTTTTTTCTCTCTCTCTCTCTGTCTCTCTCTTCTCCCTTTCTCTCTATCGTTGCCATCTACAATATTTGTCATGCCGTGCACCGAGCATTAAATTCGAATTAGCACAAAAGAACAGTGTGGGAATCCCCTATCTCTCTCTCTCACTCACTCACTCACTCACTCACTCACTCACTCACAATGTTTTCCTCTTCTCTCTCTCGTTTTTTCCAATGATTATGCTAAACACAAAGCGAAAGATTCGATTTTAAATGCGCCCAAGATTTATCGCTATCGACGCCATCATTTTTCATGCCTCTCTTGACTCCAGAGATGACTGAGGGGGAAAGACAAAGGAGGGACAAAGGAGAGAGAGAGAGGAGAGAGTGAAGAGGGAGAAGGTTGGCAGGTGGGCGAGCTGTCAACAGTGTCAGAACCGAAAACCGCAAAGGACACGCGAAGTTCGAACTAAGCGGGAATTGAGGCCATTGAAGGACAACAAAGTGGCAACTGAAACCACAATATCACTCTGTCTCCCTCTCTCTTCCTCTCTCTCTCTGTCATTCCGTCTGTCAACTCTGGGGACAACTGACAACTTGGAGTACAAATATTGGAATTGGGAGTTGGAGTTGCAGTTGAAGTGGAAGTTGGAGAGATGGACACCTGTGGCTTCTGCTGGGCAATAAATCAATTCACCTGACGTCTTGACATGACTTCTAATCACAGGGGACTCGACTTGAACCAGAACTTGAATAGAAACGGATAGGGAATATCTAGATCAATTGTAAACTATTGGAATAAGAATAAAGTCAGCTCCTTAAAGCTCTCTCTGCTTCAATCTCTTCAAAATTTGACCACAGAAGTTGTCATTGTTTCCCTTTAAATTTATCCACAGACATTGAAATGGATTCCATTCTCTATTCAAATTTCAATCGAGTTCTCCTCTGATTCGCTGTGTGGGCGTGTCTGGTTGAGTTCGTCTCACTTTCAGTTGTTGTTTGAACTTTCACTCGAATCAAGACAAACCAAGCAAATCGTTCACTTTGGTCAAAGTCAAAGTCAAAGTGGAAAATGTGGAAAATGTAGAAAAGTTAAGTTAACAACAAAATAAAATGCTGTGTGGGAGAATTGTCTGGTAGTCGGATAATTGACAAGTTTCCCAAAGTATTCAGCTGACATTCATTTGCAATTTATGAATATGGGAGTGAGTACAACATCAGCATCAATGAATGCCAGAAACAGGCGTCATTTGAGTGCAGACTGAATGTGAATGTGATTGTGAATGTGAATGTGAATGCGAGTTGAAGTGCACTTCAGTTTTGAATTAGCCCGCGTCGATTTACGAGCTGAACTCAGTCGACCCCAGTCGATGGCCATAATCGAGAGGACATTCGAGTCCTGGCCATAATCCTGCAATTGTTTGCACTTCCACCTCCGAAAAGAAGGGGAACAGTCAGTGGTGACTGGGCAGTAACGAATTCACTGGCGACTGGTGACTGGGGAGTAGCGAATTCACTGGTCTTTCTATGGAAATTATGCTCAATCCTTCCTGTCTGTATCTTCTCTCCCCTCTCTGCTCCCTCTGCTCATTTTGAGTGCATTTTGGGTGCTTTGAGCTTTGAATCGCCCACAGTCCATGCAAATCTGAGAGAAGGGAAGGGAAGAGTTGTCGTCTGCTCTGCAATTGACATTTATCGCTGCCTGAGGACTCTTCGGATCAACTTAACAACTCATTAACACGCTCAGGAGGAGAACAACCAACGATTGTTGTCGCTTTAAATGCTGTAAATTCACTTGTTACTCACAATTATTCAGCTTATTCATTCGCACATTTGGGGGGTTACCCTTGTCAAGTTAATTGAATCGCAGTTGAAGTCAATGTCAGATGAAGACTCTCATTGGGAGAATAAAGAATTAAGGCATTCTTTTAAGCCGATTACCTTTCAATGATAAACAGGATATCTTTTACTCACTCCAATGTCAACAATCTGGGCAATCTGAATCGGATTTGATTGCAGGATGAATTCATATAATATTAAAAAATTAGATATATAATTATGAACTCTCGAAAATCATTTAATTTAAATGCAGAATGAATTTAGAGAAATCAGATTTATTAGTTGCTTATGTTTTATTTTTATGTATGATGTCTGGTTTATATAATTAAACGATACACCTTTAAAGGGGAATTAAAGGACTTTGGCTGCTTAAACACACGTATCTGCGAATCTTTCCCTCCATCAGCCATCATCTTTTTCTGCCCCATCCCCTCCTCGTTCCCCTTCTTAACCAGGTTCACATGTGCGTCTGTTGCTGGGCCTAAAGCAACCCGAGAAACTCTGACATAATTCCAGTTGTGCCTTCCCTCACCTTTCTCTTTCCTTCCCTTCCCCTTTGCTTCCTTCTCCTCCATCAACTCGACAATTTTTGAATAACTAATGAAGGTGCCAGAAAAACAGAAATAATAACAACAACTTAAACAATAATACAACAGAAAGAGAAAGAGAGAGAGAGAGAGAGAGAGAGAGAGAGAGAGAGAGAGAAGGTTAGAGTCTCGAGTACTTGGCCTGAATATGAATGAAATTTGGATATTCGTCCAACTGTCGACATTCATCTTGGCAACTGTCTGTTCAACTGGTTGGCACTGGGACTGTCCAGGATGTCCTTTGTCCTTTGTCCAGGACTTGTCTTGCGTCATTGTCAAAATATTAACAGCCGGCACATTCCAAGAGATAGAGAGATTGGGAGAAAGAGAGATCATGTGAGAACTTAAGCCTCGGCTGATGATGAAAAATAGGAATTTAACTATTGTGAAATATAAATGTTGGCAAATAAATTCGAGAGTGGCAAGTGCTGGGAATGAATGTGGGTCAAGTTGGTCAGGATAAATCCCATTTGATGCGTCTGAAAGGAGACAGCACACTTGTATCCCTGTCTCTGTCTCTGTCTCACTCTCACTCAGCTGTCTTAACTAAATAAATCCATGAGACTTTTAAGCCTGGACTTGAGACAGTTTAAAGATTTGAAAACGTGTCTATATAAATTAAGAATGAATTTGTAATTCAACACGAATGGATTCGAGTTATTTGAAACATTGTCAGACAAGATGGAAAGTCTAAGGAATGAGAAATCACTCGATGCAGTTGAAGTTGCAACTTCAAAGAGGGGAAACATCGCAGTATCGATTTCAATCAGGGAATTGAGGGAGAAGAGGTGCTTTGAGGTGTCCTTTCCCTCATATGAGAAGTGGGAAATGTGAAAAGGGGAAAATCTAAATAAATTTGCTTTTGAGCAAATGAAAAACAAACAGGGAAATCAAATATTAATGTGCTGTAACGCGATTCAGTCAACAATTCAATTCAATTCAATGCAACGGGATGCAATGGGTACTGAATAGATGCTTCAGCTGAATCATGACTCACACTCACATTCAGCTATTGATTCGTTTGTCGAGTCTCTCGTTGAATAAACAGCGGCATTTAGGAAAATCAATGCGATTTCCCAGCTCCCTTTTTATTTGTCCATCAACTGAAACAACATAAAAAACTGTGATTTAGTCACTTGCAAATGAAGATGCGAGTATACTCAAATGAATACGAGTACCCGTTCTTTCACTCGTTGCATATTTCTATTTTCAGTTTCAGTTTCAGTTTCAGTTTTTTGGACTTTTTCCCATCCTCGAAATGTCACCAGGAAAATGCCCGGAATAACTGCGGCGGAGTCTGGATCCAAATGGAGACGTCTCCATCAACACTCGTATCTGTCTCTCTCTCTCTCTCTCTCTTATCCCTCCTCTCTCTCATCCCCTTTCCTCGTTAGTCTGACGTCGCACAAAACCCTTTTTTGGTATTCAAATGTTATTTTTGGCGCAACATTTGTGGCATTTTTCTACTGTTCCAGCAAACACAAGGAAAACGTGTGAAAAGCGGAAGTGTTTTCCCTTTTGTCACTGTTGTTGTTGTCGTTGTTGTCGTTGTTGTTGCTGTTGTTGTTGTGGGGAAAACACTTTGAGCAACGCCTTCAAACTTTTCGCTAAATTGTTTGGTTTTTATTGTCGAATTGAAGCCGGAAAAGGATTCGTGTTTGGGGTCGTCAAGGGGTTAAAAACAAGAGTGCCAACCGGAAATGCTTTGACTTGATGTGCCCTTTAGCCACTTGAGGGTTTTCCTCTTTAAGGAGAAAGGAAATTAACTGAAATATGATTATTTAGTGGAACAGGTCAAGGGAGAGAAATGAGATTGTTTCTCTCTTCTGAGTTGCTTCTATTTATGCATCCCAATTGAATGCATTGTAAACTCAGGTGTGTGTGTATTGGAGTGTGTGTGTGTGTGTGTGTGTGTGTTGCCGCCATCAGCAAGATTCGAGAGGCTGGTAAACATGCAAAGTGGACCTGAACTCGACTGCAGCTCGAAGAGACGCAAACAATTATTTCGATTTCAGAATCTGAGAATCTGAGAGGGAGAAATTTAAGCAGCAGCCGCAGGTGCAATTAAATGTTAATCGATTGTGTTTCTACTTCCAAATGGGCAACGACACGCCCACAAAATGTAAGAGTGTGACTGTGTGTGTGTTTGTGTGTGAGTTCCCATAATCAACTGCAGCTGAGGAAGATAAAGAGCTTTTCCCATTGCCTACTTTTATGGGCTGCATTTGAATTTGTTGTCTGTGACTCTGACTGGAAACTCACAAGAGAAAGAGATGGGAGAGAGAGAGAGAGAGCGAGATGGGGTGGAGAGGAGAAAAAGGGGGAAAGGGCTTTGTTTGTGTGTCAAATGCGCAATTAATTGCAAATAATTGCGCAAATGTCAATTGCAATTTATTAATTCGACAAAGTCAAAGTGAATGAACCCCAGAGAGGAATTTGAATATGAGAATGAGAATGAGTGGAATCTTAAGGGGAATCCACTTTAAATCGCTTGAATATGACTATGAATATTTACTTATTATTTGCAAAATATAATGTTGTATTTTTATATAATTATTTGAATCATTTTGGGAATACTTCGGTTTTATTATTATTAAAATAAAAAGTGAATATGAATAATTTTGCGACTTTTAATATTTTTACTTATCAGCTCTACAATTAAGATCTGAATATAAGCTATTCTTACGAGAAGGATACTTCCCAAAAAGACTCTTATATGATTTGCAACTATCCGAATTATTACTATGAATGTCAAGCATACGCCGCGTTGTCCCATTGCCTGACTATTATAATTGCCAGTTAACAACTGCCTCAACTTGTTTACCAATATTTGCATGTCAAAGGCCTGGTAATTTTATATTACTGCGACACTCGCTGCTCTTCTCCTCCTCTTCCCTCCTCTCTTCTCCTTTCTCTCTCTCTCCTATATTTCCCCTCTCTTTGCTCGTCCTAAGGTCGAACGCATTATTTATGACTTGTACGTTTTCCGTGTTATTTTATAAACATTTTTCAAAATATGCTACAAGTCAGCAACAGAAAGGAAGAGAGAGAGAAGGAGAGGGAAAGAAGGAAGTGAGAGAGAGAGAGGAGAGAGAGGAGGGGAGGCTGCAACTGCTTTGCCGACATCATAAAAAAGGAATTCTACGCGCTGGCGCCTTTATGTTTTATTTATGAGCTCACACACAAAAAGTTAACATGGGAGCCACAATGCGAGTCGCGTTTTAATGTGAGGAGAGACGAAGAAGAAGATGAAGGAGGAGAAGAAGAAGAAGAAAGAGAAAGAGAAGAAGAAGAGTCACTTCTAGAGAGATGGCAACTTTTATCGAGGTAATTACCGAGGAGGTAAACGGGCATCTAAAATCGATTCTCTTGCTATGCAGATTAAACATTATCAGCACGCATAAATATACAGCAAAGGGTCAAAGGTCGACTTGAGTTGAGTTGAGTGCAGTTACATTTACCCATTGGCCCCTGAGTCGTTTTACTTGTGCTTCCGAAGGGGAAGGGGAAGAAGAAGAGCAGAAAAAGCCACAAATCGCCGTTTAAATATTAATACATCAATCCACTTAATATGCGAATTTACAGCAGCGAATGATGCAATAAATATAAAAAAGGGAAAACTGAAAGACAGACGGATAACAGATAAGAAGAATATCATCCAAAGATGATGAGCATATGCTAAAGTTATAAATCCACACAGAGAAAGAAAAAGTCTCTTCAGTTTACGATGTGTCTCTTCGCATATCATAAACGAGAACACACAACAAATGTCCATTAAATTCAAGACTCACATTCTGAGTCAAATTTTGGCCATTTTCAATCTGCAATCTGGCCACAAAGCAAACAAGATTCTCATGTTGTAAGACAAAACAAATTTTGTTATAAGCGCGCACTTCCTGTGAATCTTCTTGGCTCTTTTTCCCCTCTTCCTCTTCTTCCTCTTGCCCCCTTGCAACAGTGGAAGTGGCACAAAGGAAGTGCGCCGTTTGTTTATTTCTTCAACTTGCAATACAAACAGAAAACTTGTTCTTCCGAAACAAGAGGTCGCCACAACAACTACGAGAGAATAAATCAATGTAAAAAGATGGCATAAAGTTAAATTTGTTACATGAAATAAAGATTGAAATAACTTAGAAATATTTGAGCTTGTGATTTTCACCGCCGTTTTGTGTAAGCTATACAAATTTTTGATATTTAGTTGAATATAAGACACAAAAAAAATAAAATAAAATGTAAGTACTTTTTTGGAAATTTTTTAAATATAATAAAGTAAATTTATTTTTATCTAATTAAATATAAAAATTGTGAGATTTTTAAAAATTGTTTACGGAATGAAATTTCATCATATTTATAAATCTGTTTCAAGGTACCAAGGTAAATTCTATGTAACAAAAACTAAATATTTTTTTTTACAATATTAAATTAATTGTCACATAAACTATCAAATATATTTATAAATCTAAAATATATTTTCTTGATTAGGTGTTCGTACCTGGTCTCTCTTGTTTCAAATGCCAAACATTCGCGGCCAATGAAATTTGAGTTTTTCTTGCGCCTTTCAGCCTATGCAGTTAGAGCTGTTAAGTGCGTGTTTTGACCAAGTTCTCTGCTAAACATTTGTTTGTGTTAACAGCGCAGTCGCAAAAGTTTAAAGAGCAAACAATTGCGCTCTTATACTGAAAACTCTTTCAAAAACTCACAAAACTGAACGAAAGCCGAGCAGAGAAATGCAGACGAAGTCAAAAACTCGACCGACAACGAATTCAGTTGAATTTGGACAGCCAAATAAATTGGTTTGCCTGCAACTGTTTTTAGAAATTGTATTTAAAATATTAAGTATTTTTAGAGTAGCGTATTTTTAGTAGAACAATTAAAATTTTATAAGCTCAATTAATGCGCATATTTGCTAAGAAATTCTGGACAATTAATGTGGCCATCAAATTGTGACCAGATAAAGTTGGCAACGCATTGATATCTTCCTTCTTTCTACTGTGTTTGGACATTAAATGCTCGTTTTTATTGCCTGGCAGTCTAAGGGCAATGCCGTCTTGGCATTCATTAAAAATTGAGCACGGCTTTTGGGGCGGACTGCTCGACAGTTACCTGGTAGCCAGGTTTTTCCGGTTTTTCTGGTTTTCCTGGTTTTCCGGCTTTTGCTTGCCTGGCGTTTTCTTCTCAAGTTGCACAACATTTTTTTGCTAAAATATGCTGGCCATTATTTATGTTAAATGTATGCAACATTTGCCGACGTTGCACGTGGCTGCCGTTGCAGTCTAGTCTACGAATATTACGCATACGCCCCGTGTGCTCTGCTTGTTATGATGCCCATTTGCAACAGAGAGAGAGAGAGAGAGAGAAAACTGCTTATTATTATAGATGTTGCCGTTATGTAGCTCAAAGTGAGCTTAAGTGTTAGATAACGGCAG
Source organism: Drosophila recens (assembly GCA_037043495.1). Classification (NCBI taxonomy): domain Eukaryota; kingdom Metazoa; phylum Arthropoda; class Insecta; order Diptera; family Drosophilidae; genus Drosophila; species Drosophila recens. Next base: position 139,414 of record JBAMBJ010001426.1, on the reverse strand, counting down.
TCTGTGGACACACTTGTGACGTACTTTGTCCCACTTAAAGTTGCCCCAAAAGAATTTTTATTCTTAGCTGAAAATTCAAATTGATGCGCCCTCCTGCAGTTCTTCCTCTTCCTGCGCCTCCGCCTCCTCCTGACACTCCTTCGGCTGTCTTCATAAAAATTTCAACAGACCAGACTCCGGTCTGGCAATGGAAGATGGAAGTCGACAGGCTTTCTCTGCATTTCGACGGCATCTTCTTTTTCTTCTTCTTGGCCTTCTTATTTTTCTGGCTGCTCGTCGCCATAATTTACTCAACTGTTGTCTCAGTTGCACGAAACTGAATTTAATGCATTTGCCAGGCACTTTTCAAGCCCAAACACAACTCCATCCTAGCCCTTGGTCTGCTTTTCACTCCTCTTTTATAAGACCCAGCACTCAAATCGAAATAAAGGGCTTATTATTATGTCAAAGAAGAAATTAGCGTTAGAAGTTGAAGGAGGATTAAGTATGTCAAGCATAAAGTCGGTCAGGATAATGTCTTAATGCCTTTTAAAATATGTATTAAAATTTAATTGAAACTGTTAAGCCTTTAAAAAATAATTTGAAATTTTATTTATAATTATTAATATTTTTTTTAATGAAAATCGATATTTTCTCAGCTTTTTACAATAGTACTCAGCTATTTTGTACTGGAGAGTAAAGCTTGAAAATTAACGGATTAATAAATAAATATATAATACGATTAAAAATGCCGAATAAAATGTATATATATATTTAATACTTTTAACAAATACTTTGGAAGAAAAATTTTACACACAGAGCAACACAACTTTTTAAACAATTATCGAGTTTAATATATACAGGCTTCTTTGGTTCAAAAGATATTTCAAATCAATTTTTATTTCAAATTTTTATAATAAAAATTTACAGATAACAGTTATGTTTCAATTTTTATAATAAAAATTGGAAATAAGTGTTAGGAATACATTTTTATATAAAATTTGAAAAATAATAATTTTTTTTGATATTAATTTAATTTTAAAATTGAAAAATAATTTTTTTATAAAAATCAGCAAATCACTCTTAATTTTTAATTTTTTTAAGAAAAAAAAATTATAAGTATTACGGTCCCTGGTTTATTAATAATCGTTGAATATGAAAACAAAAATATACAATTTTATTAAATGAACAATATTTTTGTTCTTTTATTTGATTTTAATCATATTTAGATATTTTACACAATAAGTACAGGGACTCTGATAGTTGAGTTCACTTATCTGTGGCATTTTTTTACTAGTTTTTTTTGCCCACAGCCAACAATACCATTTCCATTCTGCGGAATTTGGCGCTGCTTGTCTGCCTGAGGAGGAAGGACGCTGAGGATGAGACCGCAATGTAAATGACATCAATCGCATCGCGTAATACTCGTACTCGTACTCGTACTCGTACTTGTTCTCGACTCATGCTCGTATTTTCAGCTACCTTTTGAATAATTTACATTGTACTTGGCATTTTCTGGAGATTTGGCATCTTTTGTGATTCTATTTCGCCTTTCGGCTTTCAGTATTCTGTTTCCACTTTTCAGTTTCCAGTTTTCAGTTTTCAGCGTTCAACTGTCAGTTTCTCTCTCCGGTTGCCGGTTTGCCTGTTCAGTGTGCAGCATTCCGCAAAATAAAAGTTAATTGCAATTCATGCACTTTACAACATTGGCTTGTGCATTTTCCCATTTACCAAACTGATTTTCAACTATAGTACGACTGCCTTGCACTACTTGTAATCCCCATTTCAATTGGTTTTGGCCATGGCTTAAGTGCCTCATAACGAGCTCCACAAACTGATGCGGCATTACACAAATTTTACAGTTCATGCAGCTAATTTTCTCTGTCTCTCTATCTCTGTCTTCTGCCTCCTTCTCTGTCTCTCTTTGTGATTATGTGTCTTTTTCATTTGCCACAACACAACATTGGACCCATAATAATTTGTAATTCCAACCTAATTACACTCGGTCAACTGACAACATCAGTTGCCACCTGCCACATGCCACACGCTAGAGATGGAAATCGGCAACAAAATCATCGATATTTATATCGCGAAAAATATGATATAGAATATTTAATTTCAATTCCAAATAATTACATTTAGGGCTGCCACAGAAATCGCTTTCGCTTGAATTTCACATAAATTTCATACAAATTTATAAAAATCTATTGTATCGATATAATGGAAATTTATCATTAAAGCTCAAGAGTATATATTTTATTTTTAAACAATACGATAAATATATATTTTAAGTGTTTATAAATTAACTTAAACAAAAAATTTTAAATCAAAACTAATTAATGTTCAATTTAAATAAATTAACTTTACAAAATTTAGATGTTAAATCGAAAGTTTCTCAAAAAAACAAAGTCATTTAAAAGATAGAAATATTCTCTGAAATATTGTCTTAGAAATTGATATATCGTATAATAAATATCGAATTATTTTTTAGTAACACCGCTTCCCAGTCTCCGTACCAATATCCATATCACCACATCTTTGTCCATTCCTAATTCAACTTTTACCCCACGTTCCGTTTCTTGTTTATTTCCATACATACTAGATATTAAAATTATGCTTTTTATGGGCCCTGCTCGCTGATTAAAATGACATTAGCTGCCCGAGAATCGGATCAGTTCAAATACAGTTCGTTTCAGCTCGACGCATTTGCTTATCGAATCAATTTGATGTGAAGCGATTTGTTTTGTGTCATAAAGCAGCGCTTGAATTGAATAAATTATGATTGGTAATGTGTATGTGTGTTTATGTCTGTGTGTGTGTGTGCACAAACACGTTTTCAATTGGTTGTTAATTGACAGCTGATTGAACAGATTAGTTGATACAATACGAGTATTGTTTCAGCTCAAGTGGCTTAACAATTGCAGCCAACGGCTCTTAAACGTGCTCAATATTTCATACTATAAATACATTGAAGTGAAGGAATATTGTTATTAATACATCAATTATTGAGAAAAGCTGTTAGCTTATGTATTGATAAATAAATGCATTGCCATTACTTGACATTATTTAAAAACAAACTAATATGCAAGGCAGAGATATTATGATTCCTTTTATAATTATGAAATTAATACCTTGAGCACTATCAAAAGCATTGCCATTGCTTTGGTATTGGGATTATAATTGGCATTAGATAAGCATAAGATAAAGATATTAAATTATAAGTACTATTATTTGCATTAGCATTAGCATTAGCATTAGCATTAGCATTAGCATTAGCATTAGCATTAGCATTAGCATTAGCATTAGCATTAGCATTAGCATTAGCATTAGCATTAGCATTAGCATTAGCATTAGCATTAGCATTAGCATTAGCATTAGCATTAGCATTAGCATTAGCATTAGCATTAGCATTAGCATTAGCATTAGCATTAGCATTAGCATTAGCATTAGCATTAGCATTAGCATTAGCATTAGCATAAGCATTAGCATTAGCATTAGCATTAGCATTAGCATTAGCATTAGCATTAGCATTAGCATTAGCATTACATTTTCATCATTGTCATGAGCATTACCATTAAATTGTTATCATTGTCATTACAATATATTTATCATTATTTCACAGCTCTATCCGTCTTAGTTACATAATCATCTCACCAAAATGTATTTAATGAAAAAAAAAACACCAAAGGAAAATCGATCAAATATTTCAACAATTTCAATTGCATCAAAGAAAATTGACAACAATAAAAAACACTAGGAAAAACCGGCAAACTCGATGGAATTTTCCCATGTATCTTGTATCTCAATGTTGTACTCGTAGTTTGCATATTTTTAATGAAGCTGTAAAGTTGATTCTGTTTGTATTTTATAAGCCATACAGACACACACACACACACACACACTGAGTCTGGCAAATATTACAACGCATTTACAAATACATACATATTTGTGTATACATTTTGTTTTTAGTTAGGTTACATAAATTGTGCTTAAAATTGCTTTGAACTTGCCCACAAAATTGCGGTTCGCATTGCTATGCAACTGTCTGTCAATTTTTGTAGCATTTATGAAATGGGAAAATCATATGAATTATGCGGAGCCCAGCGACATTTGCATATTTTCCATGTATCTGTCTGGATGTCTGTCTGAGTGTGTGTATGTGTGTGTGTGTGTGTCCTTATGATGATTCAAGTTTGGCCTTATTGCCAATCTATATGCAAGCCTCTGTCCTCTGTGCTCGTCTAGGTCTCGTCCTGTATATATATTTTCTGCTGCTGCCGCCTCTCAAATCGTTTGACTTTTAGTGCTTTTTATATTTTTTGATAAAGTGTTGCCAATTTAACCGGCAGCCATTTTGCTCTAACGCACACACACACACTCATACTCATACAGTCACACAGACACATTGGAAATAAAGCAGCTGCCTTTCTGTTTGATTGCCTCTGCCTTTTATGCTTTTTTATTTTAGTTGAAACTCAACCCTATTTATTTTATTATATTTTATATGTGGCTTTAAAGGAACAGACACATACTCAGCGTAATCAGCTATTGATAATGTGCCAAGCCCTCTATAAATTGACTGATTAAACTGACCAAACTCAATGAAACTTCAATTAAAGTTGCTTTAAATAAAATAATAGAATTTTCTTAAAGTTCTCAAATGATATGTAATCTTTGTGTTTTATCAGTCGTGAAATTAAACCAACATCAGCGGAAGCAAACGCTGTACAAATAGCATAGCAAACTTTTAGACAGGTGTAATTATAGGCGTTGTCTACCTACCTACCTTCTACCTTCTTCTCTATACTTATAAGTATCTTGGTATCTTTCAGCAACTCAGCTCGCACTTCAATTAAACTTTCGCTTCAGCGCAATTAATTGAGGCAAATCGCTTTAAGCCGCGTCGCAAATTTTGACAGTGACTTTGACCTCTGCCTCACAGCTAATGATCTCGCTCTCTCTTCGTGCCGAGTTGCTTCTCAAAACTTTGGCAAATCAATTTGTCGGCTTTTAATTAAATTCAATTAAACTTTGACGCTTTGAAGTTGCAATGCGTTGAATATAAAGGTGTTCGCGTGGAATACTTATTATTCACGTGACTAATTACTGCAATTTTGAGCTTAAATCGAACTCAAGTCTATATAATCTGTTTAATTATAGCTAACTAAGAAATTGCAGTGTTTGAGGAAGAGGGAAAAGTATTCAAGTATCTAAGGTTATTATTTTAGAATAAACTTAATTTTCTTTAATTAATTCATTAGCTTTACGTTGCTCAACACTTTTCTGTTTAAGCCTTTCCTTTTCTCAAATTTATTTAAAATAAGTTTAAGTCCTTAAAATACATTTTTTTGTTTAAATAAACTAAAATTTTACAATCAATTCGTATGCTTTATTTATTTAGTATATTTGGCAGTTTAATTTGAAATCTATTTGGCGTTACTCAACACTGTGGAATCTGTATTTTTTAACGTTCCGAGCTCTTCAAACAGATCGTTTTGCAGTGTGTTGAATTTGTTTTGCACAAACAGGCACCAAATCCGTTGCACAAATAGAAAAACGAAACGTTGCATTTGCATTTTGTGGAGAGAGCAATTGTATTCGAGGGAAGGGAAAATGAAAAGAGGGGGAAATGGGAGTTGACGGATCAAACTTCGCTCGCTGCGTGTCTGTCTCGCTGTCATTCTTTTTATTGGTTGTGCCCCATGACGGAAATTGGAAATTTCACACTTGATGATGGTCTACAAATTGGTCAACAAGCGTCGAAAGGCAAACAAAAACACAGTCAGTCTGTCAGTCTGTCAGCTATTGGGGCATTAGCCGTAGCGCTAACTGCACAAAAGAAAATCAAATCCCATTTTCCAGTTACCCGTTCCCTGTTCCGATTCCCTGTGCCACAAATCCCGTTCATACTCGTAGAATGGCAAAGAAAGCTATCCCTGACATTCTGTGGCTTTCGATTGTGGAGAGACTTTCGACCAGCGGCAATGGCAATCAAATAACAGGCCATTGTGCTTGTGTGCTATTATTGGATTTGATTTGGCCATGTGCTTTGTTACAGCACTCCTGAAAACTGTCGTCGCTTACCGTGTGGTTATTGCAAAATACCAAAAGCAATGACCGAACAATTGAATGGATTGAACGGCTAGGCGTTAATACGAACAGTTATGAATACACTCACACTCAAAAGTAGGTATGGAAAATAAAGAAGAAAATTTGCAATGCTATGACAGTTACAAGATTTTAGAGAAAGTATGAAAAAAATGGACAATGTTGGAAAAACATACAATTTTTTGAGAGAATAAGTTTTTGATGCAGAATCCAATTTGAGGTCAAACAAGGATAATATTGACATTCCGCAAGGAAATTGGTTAAGCTTTGCCAAAGTTATGACAATTTTAAGTTTTTGAAATGGTGTCAAGCGAGCTGAATTCAATTGGGTGTCACTTATCAATATTAAATCATAATATTCCTAAGGAACAGCAGAGGAAATTTTTTAAAAAGCTAGTTAAAGTCCATTTCCATCCCCAAATTTATACCCTTTTATTTTTACCAGTGCATTTTCTGCACTTTCTTTTTGTGCTGTCATTCGTAAACGTTGCTGTCTAAAAACTTTAATTTTTTCAAGTTTTTATTAATTTATTATAATTTTTAGATTGATTAAGTGAAATTTCTTTTCTGGTGCCTCATCAACAATGTTTCTGTCTCTTTCCTATTTCCATTTTCGTCATTACGCTTTATGCGCTATTCGTAAACGTTACTGATGCAGAACACTAATATTTCTTAGCTTCAACGAATTTATTGCCAACTTAATTCGCTTGCATTTCTTTCGCTTTGTGCTTGACAAATGCGTTAGTTAAGCGAATTTATGCACTTGGATTTTCGCATAAAATTGATTTATCACATTAGCCAAATACCAACACACACACACAGACACATATACACACACAGACAGTGAGACACAGACAATTGTATCCTTTTTGCATTTACAACATTTTTTATGCTCGCTTCATCAATTGCTGTTCCAATGTCCTTTTGAATATAAATGGACATACCGAATGGAAATTCTGTCTGACTCTCTGACTGTCTGAATGTCTGTCTTAATGTCACTCCGTCTGACTGCTCAATTGCATATTTTGCTCAAGGACTGGCTATAAATTTCCACTTACGCCCCAAACTGTTTTGACCTGGGGGCGGGGCAGGGGCAGCGTCTGGTTAACCGCAGCCGACAAAGAGAAAAGCCAGTCTGCCAGACTTGTCTTCTTTTTTTTTTGTAAATAAATATTTATAGGCATTTAAATTGGGATCTATACGAGAGGCCCTTTTGGCCAGTTTTAAAGAACTTGAGGCAGCTTAATTTACTTAAGATAGAAAACATATTCAGGCTAGAGATGGGCTTTGATATAATGATGTCGATATTTTAGTAATAACGATATAATATTGATAAATAGATTTTTAATACGATAGTTCGAAATATATGCTCTTCTCTGAAATATTTTAAGGATTTTTTTCAATATCATCTAAATTTTGCCAAAATAAAATATATGAGACTTTTTTAAAAATTACAAATTGTATCTCAAATTGCTCAAAAATATTGTTTATGCAATTTTACTAATTTATTTTTATATTCATAAATTATTTATTATTTATTTTTTTTATTTATGTTCGATATATTTTGTATTTTTTTGCTGTTATTCATCCCTAGTACAGAGCATGCAAATTCTTTTTCAATTTGGTTTCAATACAAGTTTTAAATTCAATTTAAGCACAACACACAAACAGACACATAGATACACAACACACACACACACACATGCATATGGCGGCTTTAAGTTAATCTGATTGTAATGCGATACACTTTGCAGTCTGAAGATACAAATCAGCACCCACACATAAGCAGACAAAGCAAGTAAACACAACGTAGATGAAACTCTACAGCAGCAGAATCCCAAGAGCGCAGCTGTTGCTGCTTACCGCCTAGAGAGGGGAGAGAAAAGAGAAAGAAGGAGTTGGGGCTGGGAAGTTGGGTCTGCGTACAAATCAAATAAATTATCTGAGGATTTACAGTAATAAAGTAGTAGATAAACCAACACAAAGTGGGCTAAAGTGCGGCCTGGCACGTGGCTCAGTGTGTGGCAAGAAACAAGAACACCAAGTGCCAAAGTGATTCAAAGTTGACTTTGCCACAACTTTGCAAACAGCATTTTTGTTGCAACTTCCTATTGATAAATATACTCGTAAACATTGAAATTTAGTTAAATATATGAAGCCAACAAAATTTAATTTTGAAAAAATAACTTACCTCAATTCAATAAAAATTAAATTAAATTTTTGACATTTTATATATAAATAATTATTTGACTTTTGTTTATATTGTAAAATTTCTGTGGCAGTTTTAAATTTTTGGCTGGTTCCGCTCAGACAAAAATGAAGCCACGCACAGAGTTTTTTGGTGGTAAATGTTGGCTTACATAATTTTCAATAATCCTGCCTAACTGGATTAAAATCGGATCAATCTAATAATATTTATGGCTATTTTAGGCTTTTACGCAATACACGCGCCTAAAAGCAGGCAACTTTTTAATACTGTTTGAGCTTTTTATTTAGATATTAAACTATTATGAATATGAATTTATAAAGTATTTATGATTATTAAATCATTTTACTTTTCATATTTTACTATAACTAAATGAAAGGAATTAACAATGTTGCGTATACGCAATGTCAGCACGTTGTCTGCTCTGATAAGGCAAATGAACTAAACGAGAAGCGAGGCGTGAACAAATGTGAAGGGAGGAGAAGAGAAAGACGAAAGCACCAAAAAATAAAAGCGGAAAAACTCATCTTCATTCTGTGCGACTTAATGACAATGACCGTCAATTGACGGTTGTTGTATCTACGAGTGGCAGGCACTTTCCTTTCTCCCTCCTTACCTTCCCCTAACACCCTACTTGCCCCACTCTTTAGATCCCCTTTGGAATACACAGTGGCGTTGTCAACGCTTATGCTTTGGGAATGTCTGGCTTCATGTCTTTATCTTTGTTGCCGTTAACGCCGCTTAAAGTCAAATACAGCTACTCAGCCAAAAGGCAGACGTGTTCAACACACGCACACACATACACACACACAGAGAAACACACTCACACAGACATACACAAATGTAAATGGCGTAATGGAGATTGTGTTGGAAAATAACCGCGCTGCGTCAACAGTATTTATTTTTATTGACATTTGTATGCCTCCTTATTCCTTCATTCTTTCCACCTTTTCTCTCTCTGTCTCTCTAACCTGAACTAGCAGACAATGAAAAGCTATTTTCCTCTCTTGATTTTGGTTGGCAAAATGTTTGTGCGACAAACGAAAACCAACTGCAACTGAGCAACGCAACAATTGACACTTAAGCTCCATCTCACTCTCTTTGTCCCCCTCTCTCTCTCTACAAGTCCATTTCTTTCTTTTTTAGCCGTTTAAATGAGCGTAAAAGTTTACGAGGCATCTTCAGAGTCCGAGTCCGAGTCTGAGTCTGAGCATCAAGTGATTTGCTTTCTGTTTTCTGCTTTTGTTTGCCTATCAAAAACTTTTCAAGTTGCATTAGAAAACTTTACCAGAAAGTCCATCAAATCTATGCCCCGTTTCAATTGTTGATGTCTCTACCTCTCTCTCTGTGTTTTCCTTTCTTCTCTCTGCTCTTCTCCTCTCTTCTTTCTGGTGTTTCCCCTTGTGACCGTAGCAAGTAAAAGATTAACACAAACTAATGTCATAACAGCAAACTTGTCAAAGTCACAACCCCAGCAAAAATTGGTGCTACAGTTGAGGCTTGATTTTGGCTCGAGCCAAATACCATAAACAATAAACAGCAGACAGCTGCTGGCCATCTTCAGATTAAGACACAAGCTCCAAGCTACACTGAAAAAAAGCTTAAAATTACCTTAGTTTGAGAATAAAAATATACTTTTGAAATAACATTTTTATTATTTATGCTTTTAAGATGTATTTTTTATTTTTCTAAATTAAAACGAAGAAACTTGATCTTTATTTTAATTTTGAAAAGTTAAATTAAAGAAATATTTACAATGCTATTAATAATTAATAATTAATAATAATACAATTTTTGATTTAACTAATAATTTATTTTATTTATATCACAAAGTAAAATTCAGTTGGGTTAGATTTATTCTCGAAATCACACAACTTTTTTTTGTCAGTGTGGCTTTTCCAGCTAACAAACCAACAGCCACCTCAGTCTCCCGGCGCAACGACGTGCAGCTCGGCATCGGAAATGAGTGGCATTTGTTACTGACACGACTTGGCCACTGCACTCCTTCCCTACTTTCCTCTCTCTCCTGGGGCAGACACACTCTCCGGGGGCAGGTGGCCGTGCCTGGACCGAGCAGAGATGCCCCAAGTGACAGGCTTAAGAAAATACAATTCCCTTGCTAATCAATGCCAGGCAAAATTAGACAATGAAAGCAAAAGCTACTTGAATACATGAAAATAAAAGCATTTTGAAAATTATTTTGAATCAAGTTATCACAGCAAAAATATTATAAATATAAAAGGATTAAACAAAATTTAATTAAATCTATTTTTGGTCTATCTAATGATAAATATAAATTAAAATTGCTAAATAATTGCAAAAATGAATTTTGAAATGAATAGGAATTATTAAATGAATTAAATGTTATAAAAAATATGCCCAAAAATAGAAAAACTTGAAAGTCGTTTAAAAATAATTCTAATAATAATTATTTAATTTATAAGAATTCCAAGAAATTTGAATAAAGCCTTGAACAGCGAGTACTTAAAATAAAAGCATAACATACACACATTTATAAATGCATAAAGAACAAATTTAAAATGTATGCAAAAAAAAAATAAATTTAAATTCCATAAAGAATATCAATTAATAATATTTCATATTTAAGAAATGTAAAATATTTAAATCATTTTCTTGTTTGATAACTATTTAAAATATCGAGAATATTTTTCAAAGCATACTTTTCAGGGCAATAAGAAAGTTTGCTCAAGTTGTCAACAAATTAAACATTTTATTTGTTTAACAAATAGTTAAAGCAAATCAAATTAGTGTCTCAGCAATCAACACACACACCTACGAATTTATAAAGTCATTTGCCAACTAACTAACTTTTAACTGAAATCAAATTTGTAACTAATTTGCAGTAGCCACAAAACATCAAGGTAAAAATATACGAAATGACACAAAATCTCAGATTAGTTACGCAAAAACAACAACAACAACAAGTGGAACAGACAGATCCAAAAAAAAAGAATAAAATCTCTGGTAAAATATTTGTTGAACGCATCAAGTAAAAGACATTTAAGGTACAACAAGATTTTGTCGCCCGCAGTGTTGACTGGTCAAGTTGCCAACTTGACTTGGCCAAAAACATTAGGGTCCTAGTGTCTGTCTGTCTAACAGTCATGTGCGTGTGTGTATATATGTGTGAGTTTGTTTGCCATGTACTTATGTATATTTCATGCAATATCCTGTTGAATATTTAAATTGTGTACACAATTTCCGGAGCAATGAGTTTGACAATGGAATCATTAAGAACAGATAACCGAAACCGGCTGCAAGGACACTGATAAGGATGCCTCAATGGACTCTGAACCCCAGCCACAAAATGTTCGTAAGCCAAAAGTTTGCATAAATTCAAGATACACAACACATTGCATTTGGTTTAAGATGTGAGTGAGTCAGTTTGTGTGTGTGTGTGTGTGTGTCCTGTGATTGCATTTTGTATTTTTGTATTTGTTTTTGGAGCTTTCACATAATTTATCAGAGCAGACACGCGCCGAGTAAATTGACAATTAAATAGAGAGAGAGAGAGAGAGAGAAAGGCGAGAAAACTTGATTAAAATTGGCCATGGCAACAGCTGAAAAGGAGGAAGAGGACAGTGAATATCCTGGTCAAAAAGGGATGAGACTGCGACGCACGTGCGTCAAACGCAGCTGCTAGACAAGTGCCATACATTGGTCAGCCACACACACACACACACACACACACACACATACACACATATTCAATATATATATAGATGTCCATACATCTACGTGACCAACTGCAAAGCTGTCAAAAGTTGCGAAAATTAAAAAATAAAGTCAAACAAATATGCGCGTCGTCTAAAATGTGGCCAACACGACCAAAGGACGCCAAACAAAGGACAACCCTAGACTCTGCTGTTGTTTTTGTAACTGCTTTCTCTAGCAGAAGGTAAAGAAAAGCCAGAAAGTCGGACACATTTTGTGGGTTAAGCATTGAAAGTGCTGTTTAAAGAGCTGCAATTGAGGCATTTGAGTTGTTTAAAGAATGAAAAGTTTCTGTTTCAAAAATATTCAACTCAAGTGCAGAAATGTTTAAAGATTAAATATGTATTTCTCTGCATTTAGATATAAAAATAGCATAGTCAAATTTACAAATTATCCTGTTAGCGCAATTTATAAAAACATAAATACCAGGGAAAACAAATAATGATTATTGAAATTATTTTACCTCAACAAATCAATGACTAGAATAAATAAACATTAAAATAATGATAGGTACTTGTAGTATCGTGCAGTAGGCGTTGCTACACGCGTGTTGAATATGTACATGTTGATTGTAATAAAGGGGCAGTCTATCCCGAGCAGCTACAGAGTACAGACGTGTTTTACTGAATATTACATTGGCGACGAGGAGAAACTAAACTGGGCAAGTGTTGAAAAAAAAAAAATGTAAAAATTGTTGAAAAAAAAATTGAAAAGTGTTGATGAAAAGTGTTGGTGAAAAGTGTTGTTGAAAAGTGTTGGTGAAAATTTGTAAGTCGCAATTAACTTTGCGCATAAGTTGAAAAGTCGCAATGAAGTGGTTGCTTGCGCAAAAAGTCGCAAGATATAATTTGCTTGCGCACCTAAGCAGTGATAAGTCGATACTGCTGCAGTGATAAGTCGATACTGCATGTTATCGTTAAAACAGCCGGAAACATGTTGTACCTATTATACAGGTTAATGCTTTACATATATCGGTCAGATTATGTGAATCTAAGACATCGCGCAACATAGCTGTTTTACTCGATAACAGTTTTTGAAAAACGGCTTGCAAAAAAAAATGTTGGGATGTGATTGATTTTCTTTTGTGTTTTTCAGAAAATGCGAAACGGAGATGGACCAGCACCATTCGATTTTGGGGATGACGGTTGCGCATCTGAGTGGAAGAAGTGGTTGCGTGGCTTCGACATATATGCCAAAGCCATGAACTTTACCAAAGGGACGGAGAAGTTGAACTGGATGCTCCATTACGCCGGGCCCAAAATACAAGCAGTCTTCTCTTCATTGCCCGAAGATGAAGAAGAACACAGGACTCAAGGTCCTTTCGCGAGTGGCTATGTGTTTAAAAGCAATGCATACACAAAAGCAGTAAACCGGCTGAACAAATTCTTTGAGCCCAAACAAAATCAGGCATTTGAACGTCACGTATTTCGTCAAATGCGGCAAAAAGAAAAAGAGCCGTTTAATATGTTTTTGGTGAGGTTGCGGGAACAAGGCGAGCGTTGCAATTTTCAACAGCAAACAGATGAAAATATTTGTGACCAGATAATTAGTGGATGCAACTCGGATACACTGCGTCGCAAAGTATTAGAACGGGGAGACGGCGACTTGAACAAAATTATAAGGATGGCTCAGTCACTGGAGTCAGCGCTCAAAGTACAGGAATATTTCCGGAAGCATGAGGTGTCAACAGCAGATGGTTCAAAAGAAGAAAAAATTTGCAAAATATTCAATTCACGACAACGGTTCGAAACAAGTTTCGAAGGGACATGTGGGCGTTGTGGTGGAAGAGAACACAAATCATCCGATGGAGAATGCCCTGCCATAGGGAAGGAGTGCTATCGTTGCGGTCGAAGGGATCATTTTTCTAGAAAATGTTTTCAGAAGGAGGGAAAGAGTCTTAAACGTAAATCTCTTTGGCAAAATGGACGCCCAACATCGGCAAGAGTAGAACGCGAGGGGGATGTACGGATGGTGACAACTGAGAATATTCTCTCGGAATATGAGGATATTTTCTGATCGGAAACGCAATGAAAGGCCAAATGAAGTCGAAGAAGGAGATGAAGTGGGAAGTGGAAAGGATATTACATAACAAATAAAAAGCAACGGCCTCTGTCAGACGATTGACAAGAACTCGGAAAAATACCGGATCGGTATCAAGCTGGGCAGTTGAGAAGTGGGCATACATTTAAAAAAAAAAGAAAGGAGTAATGTAGTATCGTGCAGTAGGCGTTGCTACACGCGTGTTGAATATGTACATGTTGATTGTAATAAAGGGGCAGTCTATCCCGAGCAGCTACAGAGTACAGACGTGTTTTACTGAATATTACAGTACTAATTAAATTTGAGCGAAAAATCCAAACTCAAAAATATTCATTATTTTTTATTAAAAATAAATAAAACTAATTTTTATTTTGTGGCTTTTGTGCAGGATTTTTCATCAATGTTTTTGCATATTCCTTTAAAAGTAACCCAGGGGTCCCATTAAACGAAAAAAATTAATTTAAAATGATTACGTAATCTTTTTTAAAAGTGAGATTTATTTTGAGCGAAAAAATAATAATCAAAAATAATGATTATTTGTGAGTTTTATTTTTTCGCTCAAAAATAATCATTATCATAGAAGAAAATCCTTAAAAATCTTTAAATAATCATAACTATGTAAGTTTTATAATATAATTCATAATGATTACGGTTCCTGTTAAATACTTAACCCATTTAATAATCAAATTTTTAATTTATAGCAATGTTTGATGCTTTCCAATTTTTTCACTTTAATGTCTCAATTTGCTTTGCTTTTCCCATAAAAATTAGTCACATTTAAAGCAAAGCTGTGCTTAGTTCAGCAACATTTCCTTACTTTCTAGTTAATTGCACCACAGTTGACCTTAAATTGCAACCGAATGTCTGAAACAATTGTCAGTTGTCAGAGTTGCAGTGTGGTTAAACTTTGCCTGACTTTGAACAAAACGAAATACGAAACTGGGCAGATAAGATTGTAAAATCGACAATGATGTCATTGCACCCCGAGAAATGACAGCAAAGTTTTCAGTTTTCGGTTTTCAGTTTGCAGCTCGGTTGTTGTCGCAGTCACAGCATCAATGAGTCCCCGCGGTGTCTTGCAGCTGCCTGTGATGGTTTTTAGCAAATGCCAAAAAAGTAAATACACACTGACACACACACATCTGTATGTGTGTGTGGGCCAGTCATTTGCCATCAAAGTCCGCTAGCAAACAATGCTCGCTGTAATTTTTATGCAACAAACACAAATTTCTCTGGGGTGCACTATGTAAAACTGACAGATGAGTTTCCACAAATAAAGGCAACAAAATCTATGGTGATGACGGAGCGAAATGCAACAACAACAACAACAAGTAGCAACATAGTATGTTGCATGTGGCAACAAAAATTTAACTGCTCGACAAGTTTTGGCTGCAATTTGCGGCGTCTGTTTAAAAAATGCGCACAAAGTTTATAAATCCCCGCTGGCTGTAAGAGTTCTTCTTTTACTCACTGTTGTTGTTTATCTGCTTCTTTCCTGCTCTTGTTATTGTTATTGCACAATTTTTTACAAGTTTATTTGGTTTAGAAAATGTTTATAATGATGTTGCGCACAGTGCGCTGCTGTCAAATATTTAAACGCATCAACGCAAACTTGCAATTTAATTTAAAAGAATTACAAATTTTAAGGACTATGCAAATGCAAATATTTAAAATACAATCAAATTATAGCATGAATTTACTATAGTTTTTCATGAAATTAAATATGAATTTAAAATGACAGTTAATAAATAGTGAATATATTTATAAATATAAAGATCAATAATGATTAAGATGCTTTAAATATGCTATAAACAATTTTATATTTAAAGGCATGTAAATAAATTTTAAGTATGTAAATTATATAATTTATAAATTCAACTGTTGCCAAAAATAATGACACTAATTAATGACAATAAACTTGAATAAATGCTTAGTAAAAGCAAATAAATTATGCAATTTTATTTAGAATTTACGAAATGGATTTTAAGATGCGAAATCAGAGCAGAGTTGTTGTTAATGCCACTCACTAGTCTGGCTCATTAACAAGCCCAAAATGTATCCTTTGAGCTGCAACACACACAAATAAACACACACCCACACACATACGTACGCAAATAAAGACATGCTGAAATACATGTGTAAAATGAGGCATAGCATACACAGAGTTGGAAGCAATGCATTTGCACGCTGTGATGCGAAGCGAGAAGTGACAGACAGAGGGAGAAAGAAAACAAGAGAGCGAACAAGGTGCCCGACTGTGAGATGCCCAGTAAGTGTATCTACGCAGCTGATCGTTTTCATTAGCATAAATTTACAAAAAAAAAAAACAGATACAAAAAAAAAATATATATATTAATAAAAAATAAAATAAAACAGATGCATTTGAAACTTAAAGGTATTAATTTTTACAATTTTTAAAATGTTGCAAGCAAAAAAAAAATTTAGCAAATAGATCTAAAAAATTGAATACGGTCAAAGTTTTAGAAAATTACTCAAAAATAAAATTTATTATTAAACAAAATTGCTAAAAACTAATAAATAATCATTACTATACAATTTTTATAATATACCTTATAATGATTACGGTCCCTGAATTATAAAGTAATAAAATAAAATAAATTAAAAATATTTAATGATATAAAAAAAATTCCAAAAATAAAATAAAACAAGTAGTTTTAATTTTTTTATTTTATTTAAACACTTTTAAGCCTTTTTAACTCTATTTACTGGACTTAAAAGAGTGAGAGAGACAGAAATGGCTGCAGCAAAGCAAAGCCCGCACAAATGTAAACCAGAAAACCCGAAACCGCCTCGCAACTCCCCCTCACTTTCCCCCGCTGCAGACGTTGCCAATGCGATGGCAAAAGCTAACCAAAGTGTTGCACTTACTACATTTAAATGAAATTAAACATATTTCCTGCAGCTGCAAAGCAAAGACAGACAGACAGACGGAGAGACAGACAGACGGTGAGTAAAAGAGACATCGGCACAGAATTAATTTGTTGAATGTGTCAAGAGGGAGTGAGTGTGAGTGTGAGGGGAGTGTAAGAGTGTGATTGTGAGTGTGACAGGAAAGGGGAATGTGGGGAAAACTCTTGCCACTTGTAACCACCGCGAATTTGTAAGATGAAAGTTTTTAGCTTGCAGCTTATCTTAAGTGTGCGCACGCTTTGCACTCAACTATTTCCACGGCTCATTCTCAGTCTCCAACTCAGTCTCCATCTCAGTCTCCATCTCAGTCTCCATCTCAGTCTCATTCTCAGTCTGTAGGCAAAACTTTGCCGACAAATGTGGTTTCCGGTTCTGCCTCTGTCTCTATCTCTGTCTCACTCTCTCAGTCTGTCTCTTGCTCTCAGTGTATGCTGGCTGTAAGTGGCGTCTGAATTCACGTCGTGGCATAATTTTCGCGCTTTTGTGCGCATAATTTAAATGACTTTTGAAAAGTTGCTCAAGTGGCGCCACGCGCAACAACAACAACAACGAGAACAACAACGAGATAACCAACCAGAATAAAAGCTTAGCTTACACTAACCGAAGATTTGATGCACTTGCAAAGCAATTTTTAACTATACTTTTCTATTGCAACTACATCATAAAGTGATCAGATTTTAATTAAATTATTTTTATTAATTTTTAGACAGTTCAAAATAAAAATTTTGTGAATTTTAATTGGAAATGTCAAAAAATAAATGAAATTTGCATTCTTAAACTATGGCAGCTATATAAGAAATTAGTTTGAAATTAGCCAATTATTTACATGATATATAAAACAATATTCAAAACAAAATCTGTGAGTTTTGTTGGGATATTTTAAGAAAAAAAAATTCATTTTATAACAGCAGGTTTTTTTCAGCAGATCACTCCTATAACAACTATATTATATAGTATTAAGATTTCAAGCAAATTTCATTGGACATTTCCTTATGTTTTACCAAAAGTAATTTTTAAAAAATTAAAATAAAACTAAGAAAATTAATATGATAATAAATTAAAATTAATTACTTTTTACTTTTATTACTTATGTACATTACTTACTATATACATTTTAATTTAACCTTAATAAATAAATAAGAAACTTTATACTAAAAGTCGGTGACACATTTCGTAACAAACACATAACACTCTCTGCAAGTGTATTAAAAGGTGTCTAGCTGCCTTTCTTTCCCTCTCTCTCTACCTACCTCTCTCTCTCCCACACACCCGCTCTTCATCCTTTTCGCTCGCTGTCTATATATGTTATAATTATGATAATGTTAGTGCGCCCAAGTGGTTTACATGCTTGTGGCCAGGCTCTAAGCGAAAGTTTTGCAGCACAAATGCGAAGCGTTGTTCGTCGTGCGTTTTTGGGGCTTTAAGCGGCTTGCAGATTGCGTATACGCAGCGTGTGTTGTGCGTGCCAAGTGAAACGTTTTGTCGCCCAAAAAACTTGGTCTGGCCATCATTAAAACAAACAAATTATGCGCTTGCCATTTCAAGTGGTGCGGTGGTGGTGCAGTGTGGTTGGGTGCGGTGGTGGTGCGGTGGTTTAGGTTTGGGTTTAGTGGCTGCGTGTCGAGCTTAATTGGGCAACGTCAACGCGTCGGCTCTCAAATCTATGCAAATAACATTAAATTATTAAACAGCTTGCTTTGCGTCGTAAATATTTTGCATATTTTGTGTTAAATTTGTTTGCGTGTCTCAAACAATTAGCAACCACACACACACACACGCACACACACACACACATCAGTTGTTGTTGTTGCTTGTAAAATAAACGCGCTCATTAACGTTTTTTGGCCTAAAAGCCAAAACAGCCAAATGTCAAACCTCCCGCCACCAAAAAGCCGAAAGCCAAAAACATTTGCATAAATGCGACGCTGACTTCGACGTCAACGCCGACGCCGACTGCGCTGCATGTAATCGAGCGCTGAATTAGAATGCAAATTGCTGAATAAAACAACAGTTATTTATATGTTCGTTACTTTGTTTTGTTTGTTTTTGCATCATTTGTTTTGCTTTTGTTTTCGCCTCCTCTTTTTTTGTTTTGTTTTGTTTACTTATTACACGTTTTTTGTTCTTTTTTTTGCTTTTGGTATCAATCAACCTAAGTTTTATTATGCTTATTTTCGCGTTATAATAACTGCTTACAATTAATCTCAATCTTAAATACAGTTTTGTTTGTGTGTATGAGTGTGTCAGTGTTGATTTTATTTATTTATTTATATATTTATGATTTTCACTTAGTTAATTTGTTTATTTTACAATAGCTTTGGCAATTTAATTGAGCGGCCGTTAAGCAAAATGGAAATATACAAATTTAATATTTTATTGCATACTTTCAGGCTGAATAATTATGAAAATGGCTTTTCTGTTCAATTAAATAAATAAAAGACATAGAAATTAAATTATATGTGTTTTTTTGCTAAAACTTAAAAAAAAAAGAAATTCTACTCAAATATAAAATAATAGGTTTCAATTAATAAAATAAAATTCAAATATAAGAAATTTATTACGAGTATCTGTATTTATTTCTACTGCAAAGTGAGCAAATTAATTAAAGACTCAATCATATCAATTGTTATCGAATATTTTGGAGAATTAATCTTTATTTATCTTTCGATTAGGCCGCCCAATTAAATGCATTTTTGTTTGCAACGAAACAAATTGTTAGGAAATTTCATTCAATGCAAAAGCTTGCGACAATTAGAATACTATTATTGAGTTGATATTGAGCTTAAGTTTACGAGTTTTACAGGCAACAAACAACATAATAATAATTATTTATTACTTTTCATATAAATGTATATATACGTATGCATATTATATATTTAATTACAATTATATTTAATGTTTTTTTATTAAGCTAAATAGCCTTCAATGTGTTCCATTTACTTGTTACCTTTTTTTCAGTTTTTCATTTTCCAAACTTGCTAATTATGTTTAATTATTTTGCGCCGTATTTGTATTGAATTTAATTTTGGGCAATAGTTAATAATAGTTTTATATGTTTGTATAAGCTATTTACATAAAAAGGCAAGACTATATACAGCTTTAATAAATTGATATTTACATAATTTTATTATAGTTAAGAAATGAGAACGACAACTTTAAAATTCTAGCATTTTTATGCCACTTAAATAATGTAAAATGAATTAAAAATTAAGAGAATCATAGTGTAATTGTTGAATCAACTTAAATTGAGCATCATGTTGATTAGCACATAAATTAAGAGCTCATAAATTAATGTCGCTTTTATTTATGAAAAGTTTCAGCGCTTTCTGGGCCATGTGACGACAACAATATTGGCCTTTTGGCCGTTAATTCTCTTCCCCTCCTCCTACCATTCACTCTTCCCCTCCCTTTCTCACTATGTTCTTTGACTTTCTGCCTGCCTTCAGCTTGCATTTATAATACTTAATTAGCTGCATTGTTCGCATTCGAGATAACAGGCAGAAGCGACAATGCATGCAAGTCAGCATGCGCATGTCCTTGCCACATGACAACAACAACAACAACAGCAACAACGACAACAACAGCAACAGAATAAGCTGCAACAACAACAATAAAATCACGGAAAAATATGAAAAGTTATTTAAATAAAATGCATTCATTTTGTGGCATTGTTAATTGTGCAACTCACTTTCGACTACACATTCACTCATTTTAGACCCTGTATTCGATGAGCATAAGGACTTATACAGTGATGGAAATAATAATAGAAACAAGCGTCAGTCTGACAGTCTAAATACCATGAATATAGAATCCTGTTGAATCTGTTTATTAAGGAATTAAGTAAAATTTATGAAACTCTTAAAAAATTATTGTTTTCGCATCAATTTTGCAATTACAAAGATAAAATTATTTTTTCTGTTATTTTTTCCATCATCGTAAGCCTATAAAAATCTCTGTACGACGGCTCGCTGCTGTCAGTTGAACATTTTTAATTTTTTTTAATATATTTATATATTTTTATTATACATTAAATAATTTTTTAATTTATTTTTAATTTTTTTTTTAATTATGTTGATTGCTTCGATGCTGGGCATCTAAAAGTCGAGCAACTCTTACATTACAGCGCTCTCACATTTGTTTATCTATGCTGTTGGCCTTTGGCCTTAAGAGTTAACCATCTCCTGTTTGTTATCGTGTTGTTGTTGTTGCTGTTGTTGCATCTTGACCTGGCCAATTGCCACACGTGCTGCAACAAGGCTTTAAATTATTGAAAAGCACATGCAACTTGCCTGACATAAATACAGTAAATTGGCAGCCCTTTAACCCCAACTTCCCTCTCTCTCTCCCTCTCCCTCTCACACACTTTTGTGCTCTTTTTCGCACTGCATCGTATATGCAAATTCGCAATATATCTTCTGGTCTTAATGCAATTTTTCTTGCCGACGCTGCTGTCGATAGCGTCTGTCCAACTCTCTCACTCTTTTTCTGTCTCTCTCTCCGCCTTTTGGGGGTTCACATGAGTTATGACCAATAAATTGGACATGTTAACTGTGTGTCATTGTGCGGGGCCAGGACACCGCAGGCCACGCAATTTGATGCTGCAAATTAATTGCGAGCATTTCGCACAGACAACGCTTCAACCTTTTCAACCTTTTTCAGCGAACGTCGCGTCGTGTCGCACGGCTCGTATGAGTAATAATATAATTAGCATGTGCATTTATTAAAAAATGATGAAAGCGCAAAAGCACAAAAGGCAGCAGACGACATCGAAAGGAAGGAAGGAAGGAAACAAGCAACAATTTGCGCTATACGCAAAAATCAAGTCAATGATCAGGCGAAAGCTGCCTCAGTATTAATATTATTATTGCATTTGCATTTTTTTCACATACCCTGTAGATGGAAAAAATTGGGGACTTATTTCAAATATACAAACTAAATGCAGGAAATTTAAGTTTGAATTTAAAAATGCTTTATTTTTTGACAGAATGTATAAAATATTAATAAATTAAGTAAATTTTAGAAATAATTAATATAAAAGAAATCTTTATCTTGGATTTTATATAATTTTATAATTTTTTATGAATTGTTTATGATTTCTCACAATAAGTAAATTGATGAGATTTAATGAAAAACAAATATTTGTTTTTTTTAAAGAGATTGAACAAGATAAGCAAATACCGGGTATTTCCTAGTCGATCACTCCCAGCTAGCATATTCTTATTTGCCTTGTTTTCTGTTACTTGGGATGAGATGTAAAAATTAATGACATTTTTAAGGCGTTTTAATGCCGCGACCAACAACATCGACACATGGCAACAACTGTAAACTGTAAAATCCTTCCGTTGGGACTTGTACTTTGGTGGGCGTGGCATGTGGCATGGCTGCAAGCTCGCACGTCGCATTTTCATTAAATAAATTGCATTTTTTTATGCTGCACAGTGTACACACATCAATTTGCTTTCGGACTGGAAGCTGCTTTTGCAGCTGAGCAGGAAAACTTTTTTTGTGCATTCGCCTGAAGAGTTGAAGGTAAATAAAGAAAATTATACAAGAAAGTGTATATATTTTTGGTAAGTCCGAAGACCAAATACTCTTTACAAATTGCTGCCGTTAATAAAAAATATTATAGCTTTTAAATGTGACTGAATTTGAAACAAATTGAAGTTATTTCATACACTTCATTGTGACAAAACTAAAGGGTATAATTAATGTTGTACAATATGTTTAAATTAAAAAGTTCAAGGCATACTTTTAATTGGGGCTAAATGAGAATGACCCCAATTAGTTGACTGCGGCAAGCGAAAAAGTTGCATGTGAATAACGATTAAAAAAGAAATAGAAACTGAAAAGATAATGGCATAAAAAGTATCATATGTATACAATATCCCGTCATATGTATAGGAAACATCAAGATATGGTAGGTTCTCTTATTATCCTTAGATATGCAATACAATTTTTAAACGTAAACGGTAACTTTGTAAATGATTTCTTTAAGTTTGTAATTCGAATTAAATTCTAGTTTTCAATTCATTGGAACCTAAATGTTTTTTATTCAAATCAAAAATACATTTATCTTTTATCTTTAACTGTTATCTAAATCTAGTTCTTTTTCCGCTTTTGCATTGGAAAAAGCTTTGCTTTTGCAATTTATTTTCATTTTAGAAATAATATTTTAAGCCCTAAGACTGACACTTGTCCAAAAAACACAAAGCTCAACAATTTCAAACTACATTTTATTATACATATAAATAAACTAAATTTCTATATATATTTATATGTATATGTTTGTTTGTCTGTTTGTGTGGGTTTCTTGTTTTTGATATAAATACGTTTACTTATGCTTAAGATTTCATATTGTACATTGAATGAGCATTTATTGTTGACAAAAAATACTTTTGTTTTGCTTTTGCGAACTCAATTAAATATTTATATATATATATTATTATTGTTATTCTTTTTGTGTTGTAAACAAATCCATTTCATCAGTTTGCTTTAGTTGCAATCAATTAGACCCCTAAAAGCTACCCCCTTTAACCCCCTTTGGCTGCATTTCACAAATGCTTGAATCGTTTAAGGAAATTTATTGATTTCAAAGTGCAGCTAAAAGCAGGATTAATCCTGCGCTTAGCCAACTCAGCCTATGCAGCAATCCAGCTACAAATGCAGCACAAAATGGGTTAGTAAAAATATTATAGTTATAGATTATTTATATATTTAAAGTTAGTTTGTCTTTTTCACTTACCTGCTGCATTCGTATTCGGTGGTCTTTCGGTGTAGAACATGCTTTTGCCTATCGCCAATGATCCTTTGCTGCCTGAACCGCCCCCGGCCCCGCCTCCGCCGCCGCCTCCGCTTAGCGCCGATAGGCTGTTGCCCGTGGCGCCACCTGGCAGCAAGGATGTTTGCATCGAGGACGACGAACTGGACGAGGCCGCCGACGAGGAGCCGGATCCCGCCAAGGACGATCCACTGCCAGCAAACAAATCGTTTTTCATGCCAAACACATCCGTTTGTTGCAACTTGGTTGTATCGTTGCGTAAAGAGGGTATTATGTTGCCTGAAATTATGTAAACATGGCTATTAGTACTCAACAGAATTCTTAAAGGCGCCCTAAAAGCTAAAAAAATGTCAAACAATAGTTGCTGTAATCAAACACATTTCTTAGTTTTGCTTTCAAATGTCAACATAGCTTCCTAGTTAATTAATAAAATTAAATACACATTTTTAACTGAGCAAGAGCAAAAATATATTAAAAATAAAATTAATATAAATTTGTTTATGAGTAATTTAAAAACAATTAAATAAGTATTGTTTTGATTCATTTTACGATAATACTGAAAATATTTACTAAATATTGCTTTCAAATATTAAAATATTTTCTCTAGTACCAAACTTAAATACATTTTTTAAAATAAGTAACAGTTAAAGTACATTTAAAATAAATTAAATTAACTTGAAAACAAATAATAATTGATTGACAATGTCAAAATATATTTCTAGTTGTTTAATAAAATTATATACAAATTTAAACTGAATATATATAAAAATGTAACAAATATAAATTTATAAAAAAATTATTTTATTATAATTAAATATATTTAATATATAAATCAAATAAATAGCTTTGATTCACATTTCGTTAGCACCGAAAATTTCTCCGATTGTTTTCAACATCTTTACAAATTTATAGAGCACAACTGTTTGTTAACTGTTTTGTTTTGACTTGTTTATTATGCAGCTAATAACTCAATAGGCAGCCAGTTGTCTTCTTTCTCTAACTAAACAACTTTCTTCTGTGGCAACCTTTGTTGACATCGTTTTCAAGTGAAATTGTGTGGAAATCTTGTGCCAGCCACTTGGCAGCAATACAAAAATTTACCACACTCTAACACAGAGCGAGAAAGAGGGAGAAAGAGAGAGAGGGAGGGAGAGAAAGGGGCACACACTCATACATAAATATATGTAGATAGCTGAGAAATATCCTTTTGTTGGCACGGCAAGGATTACGTTCCGTTGCAACAACTGAAACTCGCCGTGCCACTCACTTTAAATAAAATATGGTTGGTTCTTTCTTTTACTGAAGTTGCTAGTGTTGTTGTTGTTAGTGTTTGTGTTGCAGCTGTTGTTGTTGTTGCTGTTGTTGTTGTTGGCAGCGGCAGTGTTTCAAATGTGTTTCCAACCTAATGCTCCCGAAAATCCCCTTGCAGCATAATCCGCAGCATATTGCTTTGCCCTGGACCTGAAGCCACGCACACACACACACATATACAGTGCTGGTTAAAATAATAGAAACGTTAAGCATTTTTTTGTATTAGTTTCATACATTTTTTTGAACACCTATTTGGCATTGTTAAAAAATTTAACATATTCATATCATACTTATTAAAATTTCTCTGTCATTGCAAAATTAGGCACCGTAACTTTTATAGGGTTTAAAATAAAAATTGCAAATAAACAATTATTTTCAAATTTGTATTTTAAAGTTTTGTTTGATAAGTTAATATTTTATTTATTTGTGAAAAGAATCAGAAATAAGTTTAATTTTTCAACTTTTATTAAAAAAAATGAGTTTTAACGATTATTCTTGACCTTTTAAATAAAAATTAAGTTTTAAAGTTACCAAATAAAATTTTTTTTTTTTATAAGTTAATATTTTGTTCATTTGTGAAAAGAATCAGAAATAAGTTTTATTTCTCAACTTTTATTAAAAAAATGAATTTAAACGATTATTTTTGACTTTTTAAATAACAACTAAACATAAGAATTAAATATAATAATATATATATATAAAATAAAAATTAGAAGTTGTTGGCTGATATCGATAGTCCCGACCGAAATAGGAATTTTTGTGTTTACCATTTTATACTATATAAATTTACTTCACATTGATTTTTTTAGTTAAAATTAGCATTCTTAACTCTTATTTGCAGTCTTTGGTCAAAATTACTCTCGTTTCTATTAATTTTCCCCTGACTGTATCACACACACTCGCAGTGAGACACAACTTGAAAGTGTGTGTACTTTTCTGCTCGACTTGAGTTGCGAAAAGCCCCACGTTGTGCTTTGTGCTTTGTGCTTTGCTTTACTTTATCTCTTTTTTTTTTTTGGTGTGTGGGCGTGTCTTTTATATGTGTGTGTGTGTGTGTGTCTGTCTGACTGTCTGTCTGTGTGTGTGAAGGCGTCTGTTGGTGTTTGTGGCTCTGTCTGGCTTAGCTGCTACTTTCGCAGTTTTGTTTGTGGCTCGTCTGTATCCTGTATCCTGCATGTCCTTGGCAGTGTGAGTGTGATTGTAAGTGTGAGTGTGAGTAAGTGTCGGTGTCGGTTTGTCGGTGTGACTTTCACAGTTTATGCAATGCTCCTCGCTTCTCAAAGCTTAACGCTCAACGGCATGTGTTGAGCAGTGTTGCCAGCTCTTGAAAGGCGCAGCGCAAATAAGAAGTATCTTAAGTGGGAAGAAGGTCGAAAAAATCGAAATTATTCAATAAAAATTCAGAGCATTAATATTTATATTAAAAAAAATTTCAATTCCACGAAAAACAATTTAAAAAAACTATTATTTTTTATTTCTATCAACATTTAAAAAAAAATGTCTCTTATGTTTCGATCTAAACTTGCAAATTCTGAAATAACTTATAAATTTTTAATTTTGTTTTGTTGTCGAAAAAATTACTTATCATTAGTGATGAAAATCGAAATATCGAAGAAAAAAATAATCAAATAGTTATTATTATATTATTTAAATAATATAAATATATCGAGCTCTCAAAAAAATCTATATTTAAAAGAAATCTTAGTTTTAGCTTCAAATTTTCTCAAGTTTGCCAAAGCGAAACACATTTTCAAGCGGAATATTATTTTAATATTATCATGATTTGACCTTTTATTTCATTCTGCATCTATATTTTATTAATTTTGTTCATTTTGGTCCCCCTTGTGTTTTTCAAAAATTGAATATAAATTTTAAATAATTTGCTACCGCATTTGGACTTTATAAAAAGCCAGATGTCATTGCGAAAAAATCTGCTCTGGCAACACTGATGTTGAGGCAACCTCCCTCTTTCTCCCTCTTTTTCAGCTCCTTCATCTCTCTTTCGATCTCTTGGTACACCTTTGGCACACAGATATATCAGTGGAATCAGCTTGTCTGATACTATACTTACTCTCCCTGGACTCGACGGTGGTGTGCGTTACTTGCTTCGATGGTGTTGATGGCAAAGGTATTTCTGCAACAAAACGAAAGCACAGAAACAAAATGAAATCGAATAAGCAGCGCATAATTAATTATCGTTAAATAAACCAAATGAGTTTTTAATTTCACTCGGTGTGTGAGTGTGTGTATTTGTGTGTGGAAAATGTATGCCAACACAGTGTGCGTTGTGGTTTTCTATGTCAAGTGGTTTCAAATTGAAAAGGTCGCCTCGTGTTGCCTCCACTTGCTCTCAGCTCTCAGCTCTCAGCTCTCAGCTTGTTGCCACAGCGGTCAAGTTGCATGCAACTTAAGCAATTCAGCCTTGGGCTGCCTTTTTCTTCATTAGCCACATTATATTATTTGGCCAAATGTGGGTCAACAAGTCTTAATAATTTAATATATATTTACAATTTAATTGCGCTGAAAAGCATGCTACATAGTTTAGTTTTAGTTTTTATTAAAATATTTATATATAATGCCGAAAATTTTCTAAGTGTTCGCGATATTTTCAAAAAGTATACAACGATTTTATAAATAATCCAACAAAAGTCCAGTTTTGACTAAATTTCTTTAATATGTGATTGCCAACCTAAAAGCCCAACAAACTGAATAATTGCTAAAAATAAAAAAGGAAAGAAGAAAAAGGCAACTCACATGAAAAACACTTTCGAGCACGACCTTCTGAGGTCAACAAACAAACAACATCGACCTTCTACAGTTTTAGACCAAAAAAGCAAAAAAACTTTTTCATTTAAACGAAAAATAAGAGACAGAGTCAAATGCGATCGAAAAACTACCGAGTGCATAAAAAATAAATAGAAACCACATAAAAATAAAAGTCGCACATAACGAGATGAGATGAGGCAAGGGAGGAATAAAAAGTGGAGGACATAGGACATATTTAGGCAGTTGATACAACGAGTTGTGCAGCAAACGATACAAAGTCAAACAATTCCGGAATGCACCTTTATTTTGGGTTTACGTTTACATTTACGTTTACATTTGGAGTGAATGTGTCTACGTGTGCTGCCAGTAACAAATTCAAACTGAAATCCAGACGAAGACCAAAAGTCATACACTGATCAAAAAATTATGGATTTACAGTCGAACTTCCCTAACTCGAATCACCATTATCCACGAAAAAAGTTCGAGTTAGGGAGACTTCAGTTAGGGAAGTAGAATTGTATAAAATTTGCCTAGTATTGCCACTCGATTTTGTTTGAGTTAGAGAGACTTCGAGTTAGGGAAGTTCGAGTTAGGGAAGTTCGACTGTATTTAAAATTCATTTGAATAAATTTACTTTAATAATTGAAGTAATTTTTATAAAAAAGGACAATAAAACTTGAATTTAAATCTCTTCGCTAGTATTTTTTATAGATTTTTGAAAGCTGCTAAAAAGGCACTTTTTATATGAAAAGTAGGAAAAAGTGGTTAAAATAGGAGTTTTTTCCATTTTTAAAAATCTTATAAAAAATACTAGCGAAGAGATTTTTTTGCATCAAAATATTTTTTTAAAAAAATCGAGGGAAAAAGTTCCATGGGTAATTAATGGGTTATGGAAGGTTTTGTATCATTCAAACGGAATTGACCTATCCATTGATGCCAAAACGTAAATTTTATATATTTTTTGAAATTTGAAATAAAAAATAAAAGTTTATCCATATTTTCGGATGCCCCATTCAAAAAAGGAAATAATATCCAGGACCTACTCATTCTAGGTTTTGTCATTATCTTTTCAAGATTCCATATTTAGTATTATTTTTTTAATTAAAATTAATTTTAGGAATTTTTTAGTAGATATTCTTTAAAATAGAAAATGATATTGATTCAAGACAAAATTAGATTTTTCTATTATAAAATAATTATTTGATTTATTTTAAAAATAATGAAATATTCAAGGCGAATGTTCTTGATTTGAGAACCCAGTCTGTTTATATCAGTGTAGTCAGAATCGTAGTCAGAGAAAGAGATAGAGAATGAGAGAGAGCCAGACGCAGTTCAGCTTCGTTGGTGGCCGCTCGTTTAGTTTTACGCTCCAGAGCACAGTGCACATATCGAGTTGGAGTCGTCTTCCTCCTAGCTAGCTAGCTAGACGAGACTTCTGCTCCAGTTCTCCCCCCCTCTGACTCTGCCTCTGCCTCTGACTTTGTCCCTCTACTCGATTCGGTTGGGCTGCTTGTGGGCGCGCTGGAGCGGCACATAGGTAAAAGCTTTTGGCAAAATTGTGGCACAAAGGGCGCTCGATATTGCATTGCTCATACATGTGTATATATCTATATGTGTGTGTAGTGTGTGTTTGTGTGTGTTTGTGTGTTTGCTGCAACTAGTGCACTTAAGCTACCAATACAAATGCACTTACCATAAACACGTATGGAGCCTTCCGTTTCCCCCAGCGAATTCTTTGAGATGCATCGATAGTTGCCAAAGTCGCCATATTGCAGGTTTCTTATCGTCAGTTTCATGTGTGCGCTGCACGGAATAGATACAGATACAAATACAAAAGTGCTTTGAATGAGCCAAGATACAGTACTAAAAATACAAAGGTGTGCCTGCAAACGTTTTCGCTTTTTTTAAGCAAAGAAGTAATAATAAATTTCCTTTCCTTTTGACTTAATGTTATTTTAAAATTCAAATTTTTTAAAACTTTTTACATATTTATTTTAAACGTTAAAAAAAATTTTGACTTTCTTTATTTAAAAAAATAATAGATCAATAAAATTTCTTTTATTAATTTAAAATCGAACAACATCTTAAGGCAATATCTTATCAGGGGTGCCACAAAAATCGCTTTCGTTTAAATTTCACTGAAATTTAATACAAATTTAAGTGAAATTTAAGCGAAAGCGATTTCTGTAGCACCCCTGTATATTTGAATTTTTTGTTAAAATTTTTCAAATTTTCATTTAATTTAAATTAGTTTTTTAATTGCAAAATAATATAATTTATTAAAAGCATTAATTTTTCTATATAATATATATATATATTTATTTATATATATAAAATTTTGTAAAATAAAAAATTGTCACAAAAATAAATAATTAGGTTGGGCGAAAAGCGAGCGATTTCGTTTTTGGGTACACGACACAGCTGCCAGTTTGTAGCCAAGTGCAAATGCATATTAAATATTTAACAACACTGTTTTCGGTATTTCACGTGGGGGAGTTGAGGTGTCTTATTTTTTTTGAGTGCATTCAACTTACCGATATGAGTTCTCCGTGTAGTCGGTCTTATACTTTTTGCTCGGCAATACCATCACCGAGTTGTACACCCAATAGATGATGGCTCTGTAAAAAGCAACAAACATTTCATCACATTAATGGCTAGAAACAAAACAGCATGAGAAAGTAGTTGGGGAAAAATCAATGCAAACTTAAATTGCAAAGGTATGCAGCTTAAAATTTAAAATAAGTAAAGTATATGTGTTTATGTACATATGTAGGTGAAACTCACTTGGGATGCGCCTCCGTGTGGCAATCGATGGTTACATCTGTGCCAGCTGGTGCGCCAACAAGTTGATTCGGCACCCAAATCATTGGCGAGACTAGCGAGGGGAGAGGAGAAATGTCAATAAAGTAAATGATGCCACAGGGAAAATACCCGATATACATATGTACTATGCATATATGAAAGTCTGTTTCTGTCTCCATTTCTGTGGCATTGCATTTTAAGCGTTTGGCCAAAGTACGCATAAGCTGCAGCATTACGTATGTTCAATACGTGTCTGTCTGTCTGTCTGTCTGTCTCTCTGTCTTTCTGTCCTTCTGTCTCTCTGTCTGTGTGTGAAGCTTAAAATGAAAGTGCAATGACAAAGCTGAAAAACTTATGCGAGACATGGCTAACATCAGGCAATGAGACACAACACGTTACCAGACCGACTTCTTTAAAAAACGATGAAACAAAAAAGGAAAAAAGAAATTCCAAGTTT
This sequence comes from Drosophila recens, assembly GCA_037043495.1. Classification (NCBI taxonomy): domain Eukaryota; kingdom Metazoa; phylum Arthropoda; class Insecta; order Diptera; family Drosophilidae; genus Drosophila; species Drosophila recens. The sequence continues at coordinate 108,301 of JBAMBJ010001426.1, read as the reverse complement.
AGCAGAGGAAGTACATGCTGTGGGTTTTTGGGGATTATTACATCATAGCAGACATTGAAGCAGGAGCACAAGGAGTTTTGGGAATGCTCTGTCAATACCGAGTAACGAGTTGAAAGTTTACTTGCAATTTTAAAGTTCCATTTGATTTAGCTATTAAATGCTAAAACAAGTTGCGAATTGAAAGCAAAACGCAATAATACAATATTAAAAAAAAAATAAAACAAAGCCTTTCTTATAAAATGATTAAATATGGATTAAAAACATTTTCCGACATTATTATGAACTTCAAATGTTGATTAATGAAAATGAATTTTTTTACGATCTCAGTAATTACAATCAGTTATTTTTTTTTACATATTTTTATAGGCACAAATACAGGTTGTTGTTTACTAATATAGTCAAAAATTTAACAAAATTAACATTAATATTATTTGCATATATTTAAAAAATAAATTATTTTATCTTGATTTTCCAAATAAAGTTAAATTTATTTAATTAAACAAATTTGAAACTTCAACACACTATTGACATTGAAGAGCAATTTGAAAAACAGTTTTAATCCAATTTAGCTTTTGCTTTTCAAAATTTTCCATTACATTTTTCAACTCGTTTAATTGGAATTCCCTAAATTTGATTAAGACTAAGCATTTTGACAACGCACGATTATAAAGTGAAATATACATTTTTATCAAATATTCGCGTTATCAATATACACAGCTTTTCTACCTCACATTTTCCTTGCTGCCAACAGTTTTCCTCATTTTCAATAGTTTGCCCCAGTTTGCCTGCAACACGAAATTGAAACAGCGAATGGGGAAATTGAAACGCGTTACAACAATGCCTACCTGAGGTGGTGGTAATATGGCCAACTGACAATCCTTCCCCCCCCACCAACATCCCCTTTCTAACATACACGCACAAAACTGTTCATAATAAAATAGAAAAAAGAAGAGAGTGGGGCAAAGAGAGAGCGAGAGGGGGAGAGGGAGCGGGAGCGGGAGGGAGAACGCCGTCAAAGTCATACGTGCAACGCTGGCAAGTGACTTTATTGCAGGTACGTGACGTGAATTATTGTCAATGCGCAAAGGGGGGAAAACAGAGAGGGGGAAGGGAGAGAGGGAAAGGAAGAGTAGAAACTCCCCAGCAAGCCAAGTTCAGAGCGCTCGGAAATATGTGTCTGAAAAGAGCCGATCTTAAGATCGTTTTGGGAGTAAACACATCAATTTGAGGGTTTTCGGAGCACATTCAGTGCTTTCTAAGCACGGGCTCATAAAAAGCACTAGTGTCTAAGCATTTTCGGAGTTGAAGTAGGCAGGTAATCGAATATAATGGACTGCAGAATCATGCGATATGCAAGACAACAGACAATTCACATATTCATTCAGTTGTGCAATAAAATGTGATAGACAAAGTCGTGTTTGCAACATAGTACTATATTTAAGAATTTTTACTCATATGTATATAAGTTTTAATTTAAAAATGTAAATTTGAAGTCCAGCCTTCATTCTTAATGAAGATATTTATGTTTAAGTTCCATCTTTCTTCTCATTTTGTTATCTTTTAAGTAAAATATAATTATATCGTACTATTAGATCTTAAAAATTAATTTTGTTTTAGTCTCTTATTGTGCACTATTTACAATTAAATTTGCACTCCAGTATGAATTTGAAAAGAACCTTTCAAAAGTAACTTTTATGTGTCTTTTCTGAGGTTTTTATGTGCTTCATTGGGAGGGTGAAAGCACTTATATCTGTGTCAGAAAAGAGTCAGATTAGACTCCGAAATCTTCCACATTAAGTGCGACCGTTTTCATAGAAAAAAACGCTCATTCCGGACTCTTTTTTGGGCACATTATGACGGTAAATGCTCATAAAAAAGTGTCCGAAAAGTGTCAGAAAGCGCACATATTGCTTGCTGGGTCGTTAGGATTAACAAGCGTTTACTTGGGCAAACGGCGTGCAACAGCCGCGCATCACACACATATACAAATACAGCAAGTAAGAATGGAATGCTCGACTTAATTATGCCCAGTATTAGTTCAATCACCATAAATGAAAATTTTAAAATAAATGCCGAGCCGGAGAATTTTCTTCAGAAAACTTTATAATAGTTTACAATTTAAAAACTTTATTTTTCTGGTTTAGTATTATTTTTATTGCGAAGCGAAGTTTTGCATTTGTCGTTGCATTTTTAATACGGAAATTTATAGTATTACAAAATTCTATATAATTCAGAATTTGTTCAAGGCAAAATTCACATGCTAAAGGTTGATTTTATACCAGCCAAAGATTTCATTCTAAGAATCAAGTTTAAAATTCTTTAAATAGCACTAAAATAGTCAAAAAGCCTAAAAATTTGATTTTATGCAAAAAATTACCCTTAATCAAGATACTTATTTCAAAGAAGAAACTGATAAAAAAAACTATAATATAAAAAAAAAGCTTTATTTTTCTGATTTTAGTATTTTATTATTGCGGAACGATGTTTTCAATTCGTTGCATTTCTAATTCGGAAATAAATTAAAAAATTCTGTATAATTCAAAATTTGTTCAATGCAAATTTGTCATGCTAAAGGTTGATTTTATGCCAGCCAAAGATTTCATTCTAAGAATCAAGTTTAAAATTCTTTAAATAGCACTAAAATAGTCAAAAAGTCTAAAAATTTGATTTTATGCAAAAAAAATTACCCATAATCAAGATATTTGCAAAGAAAAAATTAAAAAATCTTACTTGAATCAAGTATTCAATAATGGGCTAAAGATAATCCGGGATTACCAAAAGTCTGACATTGAATCGCTCTAACTCTTAAAGTCTCTGATATCTAGGACGGACAGACTTTGTCACAAACTTATAAGCATCCTTTAACGCTTTGGTTACTGGGCTAAATACATACATATACAATCTATATATATACGTATGTATATGGTGTAGACGTAGCTGTATATCAGCTGCATTAGCAAGAACCACGACAGGATCTGCGTTTGTCACGGGGGGAGTTGGACGCCTGCAGTTAAATTGATGAGCAGCAGGTACGCTACATATATATAGATGGATGAATTGCCGCATACAGATATACTACAGACTACATGCCACCTGCCAACTCCCCCTTTTCAACTCCCGTTGTCGTCGACGTCGTGCTCGTTAAGTGCAGGCGCGTGTTACAGCCATGGCCATAATAATATGTACATACGTATGTATTCTTCGAGTCGAGTCAAGTCGCATGAAGTCGAGTCGAGTCGAGTCGAGTTGAGTTGAGAGTCGCATCGATAGATAGTTTTCATTTCGCTTCGTTCCGAGTCCCGACACTTAAAGTCCTTTGGCTTTTTTGCCTGCTCTACTTACACTCCACATCCAATATGATCCGCTTGGACACCGAGGGCGGCACTCCGTTGGTGGCAATGCACAGATAGGCGCCCATCTCGTTGCGGCTCACTTTGGTCAACGGCAACACATCGCCATCATATACCAGCACTGTGTGTGTGTGTGCGAGTGTGTGTGTGTGTGTGTGTTACGGTTGATGTTTGCCGGAAGGAAGTGTCCGCACCATGGAAATAAACGTGCAGAGCATAGAGAATTTTCAATGAGACTACACAAAACGCCAAATGGGCAACTCTACACACGCGAGGGCAGCTTGAAAAGTTGCGAGTTTCTGATTAAATTGCAACGTTTTTGTTAATTTAACTTACCAACAATTAAACAAATAACAATCAAACAAATAAAATTTAAAAACAAAAATGAATGAGAAATAAATATTGAAAATATTTGTAAATTTTTGAAATATTATACTTAATTTTAAATAGTTGTAAGTTTTTCACAAAAAACTTTTTCTTATCAAAATACGCAACATTTGTCATGGAAACAACTAAAATAAAAGGTTATTTTAAAATGTTAAATACTCTTTAAAAAAATTCCTTAATTGTTATCATGGAGTTTTGTTTTGAATTAATTGTTTTGATTCAATTGATCAATTTATATGCTAAACAATTTTTATGTAAATAAAAATCTTATATATTTAAAGATTACCAAATATTAAAATACAACTTAAAAATCTAAAAATATACCGTAAAATAAATAAATGCATGATAAATTTATATGTTAAATTATTTTTATGTAAATAAAAATCTTATATTTTCAAAAATTACCAAATATTAAAAATACAACTTCAAAATCTAAAAATATACCTAATTTTTTGCAACTATTTTCATAATGAAATTTTTTCAGTTAATCAAATTTTCTTAACAGTTTTATTTGCTTCTGGGTCTACAACTTCTGAAACGCACCTCGTGTCAAACACTCTCACCCATCACAGCATACCTTTCTTCTTCTTCTCAACGGCAATTTCCTCGCCATCCTCACGACGCCAAATGATTTTGGGAGTGGGAAAACCATCGGCGCGACATGTCATGTTGATGTTTTGATTTTCACGCACCGCCACCGAAGATGGTGTGCTCTCAATGTCCAGTATATTGGGAGGCACTGTCAAAAGGGGAAAATGTGCAAAATGAAAAAGCTCATTAAAAAGATGGAAGACTGGAAAATGTGTGTGTGTGTGTGTGTGTGTGTGTGTGTGTGTGTATGCGTGTGTGTGTGTTACTTACCCACAACCTGCAGATATCCGACCTGGCTAATCATCGGATTGGTGTTCACCTGGCACATGTAATAGCCGCGATCATCCTGATGCGCCTGATTCACGTGCAGCAGCCACGTGTTGTCCGTGTAGGTAATACTGTACCGTGGTATGCGCGATATAACATGCCGATGTATGGTCAGTATCATCTGGCGATCTATGTGGATCCAGGCCACCTAAAAAATAGAAAAGTCACAACGATTTTCAGCACAATACCTACACAGATAAGAATTTGGAATTCTGAGTTAACGTTGAAAGTTAAAAAAAATTAAAATACAAACTAAAAATTTTAGATTTTTACTGATTTAAAAGTTTAACTTAGTAATTTAATTTAATTTTAAAAAAACTTTTATACTTAATTATTATTTCAAGAATTTAATTCAACTAATTAAGAATAAAAGTAATATGTATTATGATACGATTTTTTTTTATGAAATAAAAATTGAAGTTTAATTGTTTGTTTAATACGTTTTTAAAAGACTAAAAAAAAAACGATTTATCAATTACTTTGGAAATAAAAATTTAAAGCAAAAGTTTAGGCCGTTGTCAGTATTCCCTATCGAAAAATACTATTTCTGAGCTTTATATATTCGACAAGATTATTTTTTTTTAAATTTATTTGCAATCAGTGATCTAAATATAATAGTTAATTAATGGGATATCCTATTTACACATTCACAAAAAAATGATATAACCAGATAAAGTAAACTTAAATATTTGAAAATATTTTTTCTATGCACATGTATGAAAACTAAGGTCACACACTGTTGTAATAAATGAACGCCATGTTGTGACGCACGAGCTGAAGATGAAGAAAAAGCCAAGTTGACAGCTGTTTCCGCTTTTTTAATACACTTTTTTCCCTCTCTTTATTTTTGTGAGTGTGTGTGTGTGTTTTTTTGCTCAAGACGCAGGACACACTTTCTTGGGGCATCAGTTTGGCTTCGTTTGCTTACACTACTGCGTGTGACACAAGGACATGGACAGGACAGGGCAAGTCCAAGTCCAGCCTGGGCAAGGATTTTCAGCAGCAGCAAACTTTTCAAATTTACTTTCTGTCCAGTGACAGCAATGAGTTTCTCGTTTTGCAGCTTCCAACAATGGCCACTCGTTCCATCGCCTTGGCATCGTCCAATCTCCAGGCAATGTTGATGAAAGTCCAATAAGAGCACTGTGTCCAGTGACAAGGACAAGGAGTCCTTTCTCCTCTTCTTCTTCTCCGTCATCTTCTTCTCTTATGCTGCACAGTTTTATATGAAGTTGATATGGCGAGTAAATATTTGTGATTTGTTATGAACGCGCGTTGCCAACCACTGAGATAAATGATAAGTGATTTTCTAGTCACTTTGCTGGCTTCCCAGCCGGACCAAGACCTTTGGCTCTAACGAGCGGTTTCAACTTTAATGCTGGCAGCGCCAATAAGAGTTATGAGTTTACCAAAATTAAAGCTGAAAATGTGCATAGGAAAATATTTTCTATACTATGGCAACGGGATAAACTTTTATTTTAAATTATTAAAAAATAAATTGATTAAAAATGTTAAAATCTCAATTTTGAGTATACCTAAAATTCATGTTATATCAAAAATATTCAGTTTTATTTTTTAGAATAAAAATAAAAAGTAGTAGCAATTAAAATTATAATAATTGTTTCAGAATTTTGAAAAAATAAGACCTATATATTTTATATAAAAATTGGAAACAAATTTCAAAAATATTAAAATACAATACATATTTGTTTTATTTTATTTTGAAAATTATAAAACATCTGCAGACTTAAACCTTTAATTTAAAAATTACAAATAAATGTCCAAAATATTAAAATTAGAGATGGGCATAGGCCGTGCCGTGTCCGTGCCGTGCCGTGCCTATTTAAAAAAAACCCGTGTTGGGCCGTGTTGGGCCCCTTATTAAAAATTGCCGTGTTTTACCGTGCCAATGTTGGTAGGCACGGTAGGCACGGGAGGCACGGTAGGCACGGGAGGCACGGTAGGCACGGTACAGATTTTGAACCTAAATAGTGTGCTATCGATAAGTTGGCGTAGTTTTATCGCTTGTTTGTCAGCTTGAGCTGTAGAATTCATCGATGTACCGCACAATTTGCGAACACTTACAACATCTATAGCACGATTATAATAAAAAAGTGACGCCACGATGACAAAAATGAATAAAGAGAATTTACAAAGTGAATTTACAAGCGCCCGTGTTTGGCCGTGCCGTGCCCGTGCCGTGCCGTGCCTATTTAAAAAAATCCCGTGTTGGGCCGTGTTGGGCCTCAGTTTTTACCAGCCGTGCTTGGGCCGTGCCGTGCCTCAAAAACGAGGCCCATGCCCATCTCTAATTTAAAATACATTACATATTTGTTCTTTTATATTTTAAGTATAATAAAAGCTCTGCTATGATTTTACTTTTTAAATGTAATTTCACAATCATTTATCCAGATCAGAATTGGAGTTATTTTTTTACTATGTTTAAATAAATCAATTTTTTTGTATATATAAAGATATTTCTAATATTATAATCATTATGATTATAACCATAAAGCTTTAAGCAAACGCTTGTATTACTATTATTATTACTTTACTTTCTAGTCTTTATCTGCCTAATATTCGATAAATTTTCCAATTATTTGGAGAGAGTTTTGTGGTCACTTTGCCTATAGGCCACAACTTGTCATAGACACACAACATCACGTCTGCCTTTATCTATGACAGTCAATTCAACTCACACTCACACACTTACACTGATAAACACAGATACACAGGCACACAACGCCTGTCTATCCGTGTGCCATTTCACAAAATTGATTTTAGACAGTGTCGCCAGCTTGAAACTCCCATTGAATGACGTCGAACGTTCACAGTACGCACGATTTATGACACGCCTCCGTCTATTTACACTGCCCCCAGTTGATGTTCCTCCTCCCCGGATTGCATTGGAACTTACCTTATAGCCACCCAAGTGCTCGACCACACAGGGCAGATTCGCATCTCGGCCAACGGCGACGGTGACATTTGGAATGGGCTGTGCGAAACGGGGCTCATCCATCATAACTGCAAATGAAGAGGGGCAGAAACAAGTCGGTTGGTTAATGAGCAGCTTGAAAAGCACAAGGATCTAAATAATAAGCAAAAAATATTGACAAAAATAGTCGAATATAGACATACACTATAGCAGACGACAAAAAAAAATCTTAAAATAACACTTTTTGTAAAAGTTTAAACAAGTGTTTGTGTTAAAATATACAAAAAAAATTCTTTAAATAAATGTTTGTTAAGGAATCTTTGTCAAAAACCTTAAAAAAAACTAAAAAAAAAAAATAAAAAAACTAAAAAAGAGATCGCTTTGACAGCAAAATACTAGAAACATAATGGAATGAGAAATTTTGTTCACTTTATTCAAAGTGACCAAAAAGAAAAAGGAAAAATTATTTAAACTTGGTGTTTGCATTTTTTTTATTAAAAAAAATATTTTTATTTACTATAGTACATATCGAAACTCTAAATAAACATTTTGCCACTTGAAAGCAAGCAAATTGTTTCAGAAACATTTTTTGTTGCCTTAGTGTTAATGGTCAAATTTATTATAAACAAATTTTTTTATTTTGGCTTTTAAATAGTGTTTAAAAAATATTTAATTCATATATAATTTATATATATTATTTTTATATATTTATATAGGTATTTTTTTTATTTTTAAATAAAATATTGCCTTGTGTAATTGAGAAATAGGCTATGAAAAAATGTTAAATAAATCTATATGATTTAATGTGGCTAATTATAAATAAAATTTATTAATTTAGAGAATGAGAGCGAGCGTCAAAGCTGCGCTAGAGAAAGTGACATAATTTATTGCATATTTAAATGAGAAGTTGCAGTTGCAACCGATGTTGCAGCTGCTGCTGCTGTTGTTGTTGCTACTGTTGTTACTGTTGTTGCTGTTGCCGGATGTCCATGACCCGCAGGCCAAGTATAATCAACGACTGCGTTAGTGTCATTATGAAATAATTTAACAAAGCAATTTTTTATCTCCAGTTGGAGCCGGAGAAGCAGCCGGAGAGAGGAGCCGTAGCCGTAGTCGAAAAAACCGCAGCCTGTTGAGGCATTGCGGACGTCCTTGGTGTTGTTGTTGTTACTGTTGTTGTTGTTATTATTGTTGTTGTTGCTGTTTGCTACTGGTTGTGGCACTTTTGTTTTTCTATGCATTCATTTTGTGCCACGGAAATGTTGCACAAAAGCAAAACACGAGGCAGAGAGGCTGTTAAAACCCGCTGGCAGCGGCTGTGAAAGCCACAGTGGAATAAACGACTTGATTAGCTGATGGTAACACAATTTTTCTAATCTTAAAATAGATTATTCTTTTTAATTCGCATTTAAAAAAAATAACATATTTTTATTTGTTTATTATTTGTGTTTTTTATACCCTGTGCTCATTATAAATTGTCAAAAAGGATATATTCAATTTGTTTTTGTCTACTTTTGCGAAAGAAAGACGATGAACAAAACATTCAATATGTCTTATGCTCACATATTTAAGGGTTTATTTTTCGGAATGTGTATCTTCTGATGCTTAAGTATGTATCTGTTTTAAGTATGGTTTTATTTAATTGTTTAATTTAAAATGGCCCATTTATTTTGCAACTTTTCAAAAAAAAGCTTTCCTTTTTCTCTTGATTTCTTTGATGAGCATTCGCAACAAGAATAAGCATCTTAATTTTATTTTACCTTCCCAAATTCTTTTCTAAAAGTAACAAAAAACTTAAATTATTTTTTTTTTCTTTTTTAAAAATAAAACATAAAATACAAAATTTATAATTCAATTTTTTTAAGTTTGATAGTCAGTAAATGTTTATTTAAAACATACAAAATATGTAGAATGCTAAAAAAAGTCGATGATTTGCATTATATGTACCCATAGATAATGACAGATAGGGAATACATTTCAGCCTTTCACAGACATTAATTTTTATAATCTTTTAAGTTATATTATTATTTGGAATTATTTCTAATATAAATAAAATAAAGTTACTTTCCATGGGCTAATCTAGCCGTTTGGCCCACTGTGCAGCGGCTGCATCTTTTAGGCGGTGTGTTGCACGCAAACGGGGGCTTGTTATCTGCAACACGCAGTTGGCGTCCCGCATACCAACACGACGCACCTGCCGCCGCACTTGCCTCACTACAACATTTCAACCAGCACTCACACACAAACACACTAGTACACTCACAGACACAGACATCGACACGGACACGGATGCGGATACGGCAAAGAGCTGGCATTGAAATTGAATGCAAGCCAGCATCATCATCCCCGTCGTCGTCGTCGCCGTCGTCGTCGTCGTCGTCGTCGTCGCCCGGCAATTTGAGGTCTCATTTTACTAATTAAATTATGACGCGACTCCCAACGGTTTCGACACCGAACACCGAACACCTCCAACTGTCTGCCATCCTTTGTTCAGCAGCCCAAAGGAGCCAACAGTCAACAGCCAACGAATGAGGGTGAATTTTGTGATGCTGCTGTGAAATTTTAAAGCAGCTCTTCAAGTGAAACTAAAAGCAGTAGTTTTCTTTTCCACAATTTCACTTAAAAATTCTAGCAAATTAACTTGCAAATGTTTTTAATCTTAAGCTCTAATCTAAATTGAGCTGGAAGTGGAGAAGAAAATAAGCAATATTGTCAGAAATTTCAGAATTTAAACACTTATTTGTAATAACTAAGCACAAACTTTTGTTGCAGAATCTAGTTTGGAGGTCAAACAATGATAATTAATTAATAATTAAAATGAGGCAAGGAAATCGATTGAATTTGAAAATTTTATGAAAGTTAAAAGTGATTAAAAAGTGTCAAGCAAAAAAAATGATAGTGACTAAAAATAGGGAATTTTAAAATTTAATAAGACGCAAAACAATAATAAAATTGACATTCCGTAAGAAAATCGATCAAGCTTTTCAAAGTTTTGAACATTTTAAGTTTATAAAATGTATCAAGAGCTAAGTACGTAAAAATAGGACACTGCTGGGAAAAAATGAAAGTTTTCAAATGAATAAAATAATTAAATTTCAGTTCAAACAAAAATGAAATTAATATCTTTTTGTCATAATAAAAAACTTGTCTTAATAAGTGCCAAAAATATATATATATATTATCATAAACAAATTTCAAAGATAACTTCTCTTTAGTATTAAATATAAACTGCTTACCATGTGTCACTAAATTCGTCATGTAGATGAGAAACATAATCCGCCGATTTGTGAAACGGCTTGGAAATATGTTGAGCGCAATTAGCAAGAGTTTAATTACCGTAATGATAAACATTTTGTTGTGTTTAGTATTGTGTGTATTCACAGACTTGTGTGTGTTTAATCAGAATTAGTAAAATACACACACACACACACAGAATCACACACACACTATGATTTGGTTTAATTACACGTTGTTGTATTTGTTTAGTTTGGTTTTCACACAGCGTTTTCCATTCATTTAAATGTTTATTTGCATTTGAATTTCGCAGATTTACTTTGATTTTTCATGCATTTTCTGCATTTTATCTGATGTATTTTTTTGTAATGTTTTTAATTGCTTCAGGAGTGTATTTTACATTTATTTGATTTGCGTAATTTAATTTGCACACACAAGTGAACACTTTCCACTTTTCCAATTTCCAGAAAATGGCAATTCAAATTTCATTTAGCGTAAAGCTTTAAAAATCGCTTAATTCACTTGACGCGCCGCTTTGCATTGTTATTGTTGTGATTGTTGTTGTTGTTGCTGCAGATGAAACAATGAAAATTGAAAATAAAAATTGTAAATCCATGTGGAACAGGGGGGCAGTGGAATGCTGGGGGCGGGACCACCAGAGGCGCGCCGATTCAAGGGATTATGGCATTTATTATTATTACGGCACTCGCATGTTCATTTGTTGTTGCGTGGGCTTTACAATGTTGTAGATTGTGTGTGTGTAGTGTAGTGTGTAGTGTGTGTGTAATGTGTGTGTGGTGTGTAGTGTGGCTGACTGACTACACAAACTACAACAACAAAGTCATACACAGCAAATAAATGTTGGCATAAAACCAAAAGCAAACTTTTTATAAAGTAAAGAAGTGCAGTTGAACTTCCCTAACTTGAATCAGAACGATTCAAAGAAAAGGATCGAGTTATGGAGATATTCGACTTATAGAGTCTTTTTCTTAAGTTTATGAATTTCACTGCCACTCATTTAGCTCGAGCTAGAGAGAATTTCGAGTTATAGAAGGTCGAGTTATGAAAGTAAAACTGTAATTTGAAAATATGAATTTGTCAAATTTTTCAGATGAGGCGAGAGTTCCATGTTTTTATTAACTATTACTGAAATTCAGTTTTTAACTCAATTTATTGATCAATGATCTCAGATTTAAAGCTCATTTCTTAGATCAATGATCTCAGATTTTTTTTATATTTTTAATAAATAAAAAAAATTGCTTTTGAATTAAGAACACCTCTCCACCATTAATATTGGGATCGAGGAGTATACTTAGACTATCATTTCTTTAGTAGGACTACAACCAAACATTTTAATTCATCATTAAGTCTTAATATTTTTTACAGTTTAAATTTAAATTAAAATATACATAGCTATAAATATTTACTTTAATTTTTCGTTAATTGCTCAACTGCTGTTAGTTGACATTAAATAATTAAATAAATATCATAAAATATTATTGCTACTAACAGTTAAACAATTAGTTAACCCTCTAATGCCTAACCCTGCCTTTAGGCGGGGTAAATAAAATCGTAGTTAAAACTTTAAAAATTAATATAATTATATTAGATTTATAATTAAAAGTATATTGCTACAGAACTTTATGAATAACTAAATATTCCATCAGCCAGTTTTTCTTTTACCGCTCTACGATGAGATTTACTACGAATTTTCTATGTCTGAAAATTAGTGAATGCTCAAATTCCTTTTTTTTGCCTGGGCATTAGAGGGTTAAGTAATAGTTTGGACCAATGAAAAAATTTGCATATTTTATTAAAGATAAAATAAACTTTTTTTCGATTTATCCTTCAAAACATTTACGAATGCAATTATTTCCAACTGACAAAATGTTAGATGTTGAAGCTTTTAAAAATTGAATTATCAATTAATATTTACTAGTATTATTTATATGTGTATCATAATTGTTTTCTGTGTACGCATTGCAGCCTACATTTATGGGCAATGGCTCTACGTTGTTGTTGTTGTTTGTTGGGATTTTCGGTTTGCAAAGTTCATTTGACTGCATCTGTATGTCACTCTATGTGTGTGTGTGTGTGATGTGTATGTTTGTGTTGTGTCTGTGTTACCATTGCTACATTTATTATTAATAGCACTGTATTCCGGTCAGTTGTGTATACAAATGAACGCGTCGCATTGATGTTGCTATTTTATGACCACTCTACGCATCGTTGTTGTTGTTGTCGTTGTTGTTGTTGCATTTATTACTGTTATTGTAGTTGCATTTGTTGCTGTTGTTGTTGTTGCTGTTGCTGTCGTTGTCATAACATGGCCACATTTTCATTGCGCATGAATTGTTACATTTCGTTTCATTTCGCTGCCATCTCTCACTATTGTCAACTTCAACACTTTAACAGAGCATATCGAATATGTTATGCAGTTTGAACTGACCATGGAGGACCATAAATACAATTGTATGAAAGACGTAAGAGCTAAGTACATTATATGAGAATTGCATGTTCCTTAGTAAAAATGTAACAGAAAGAAATTAATAGGAGTAAAATTATATGAAAGCAAAAGCGACTTAAACTGACAATGGAGGACAACCAAGAGATTCTAAATGGCGATCAAATATAGATAACATTGTTATGTAAGCAAATTCTGTGGAATTCTATAGCTCTATAATGAGAAAAAAGTGAATGGAATTAGTAAAAGATAAGTCGACAATATTGAAAGTGACTTAAACGGACAGTGGAGGACAATTTAGTGAATGTAAGAATATAGAAAGGGTTAAACAAGTTTCTCAATAGACATTACACGGACAATTCAGGCTCTATTGATAAGAAATAGCTAAATACCTATTAGGAAACATAAATATAAATATCTTCAAAAATATTTGTAAGCGTATTTTAATAAAATATGTTAACAAATGTTATTTAACTTTTTTGTCTTTAAGTGATTTGGCTGTAAATACACTTTAATCGAGTTTGTGGTGCCCCTGTGACTTTGGCCAGTTCAGTTCTGTGCACTGATTTATGAATGCACATGACATATCAGCTTCCTGTACTCTCTCTGTCTTCCTCTACCCATTCCTTAACCTCCTTTTATACCCTATCTGGTCTGTTGTCGTTACGTTGCTTCGGTTGCCGCATCAAGACATTAATTTTTGATTTAACTGCCGCATTTTTTGTCGTCAGTTTCGCTTGGCTTAAATATTAATGTGCCTGCCATTTAATAATAAAAACGAATCATCGTTTATTTACATTCTTATTTTTTTTATTGTTATTATTTGCTGTATTTAAAACTGCGACTGGCCAAAGTAAAATAAAATGTAAACAAGCCGCCTGTCATGTGTCTGTCTGTCCGTCTGTCTGTCCGACTGTCGAGTTCATCTGACTTTTTATTTGCCTCGCATTTTTTAATACATTTCCATTTCACATTTTTTATTTACGACCAGAAATGCATACAATATCGCAACTGCAGCTGTTAAATATAATGAAGAATGCATAAACCCAACATTTATTGGGATCTGCGGGCGGTTGCAATCGTTAATCCCTTTCACCCCCTACTTGATTGGATAGTGTTAAACTATTTAAATGTTGAAAAAAAATATATTGCAGATACTTTAAATATTTATGCATATTTTTTCAAAAGTGCAATTATTTACGCGAACAATAAAATGTGTCGCAAATTGTTAAATTGCTCGTGCAATGTGAATATCAATAAAATAGAAGCTGAAAAGCTTGCAATTGAAATTAAATTTAACATTTTATTCGATTTAAATAGTTAACATTTCTTTGATAAAAAAATTAAGTCTTTAAATAAATCAACATATATTTTCTTAGATTTGTATCTCTCAGTTAAATATATTTAAAATTAATTAACTTCTTATTTTGATCCTTCAACTGTTATAATTACAAATATTTTAATTATTTGTCTGAATATATATATTTTTTTCAATTTATTTAATGCCAGTTGACCAAAAATACTTTAAAAAATTAAAATAAAATTAAAAAACAAAATAATATTTTAAATTATATTGAATTATAGCATAAAGAAATTTAAATTTTAACTGAAAGAATAGAAAGCAAATTAGATATTGAAAAATTTCAAAATCTGGAGGTGTCAAAATAAAATTAAATGACCCAACATTTGTTGGACGAAGATGAAAAAGTTTAGTAGAAGTAATTAGTGGTAGTACAAGTCTAGTTTCTGATTAAACTATATATTTTTTTATTCTCTTGTTCTATGATTTATCTATTTTTAATGGGTCAGCTTTAAATCTACTATTTCTAGCTGTAGAGGCTTTCGGCCACATTAACGAGTATAAATTGAAAAATCTTAGTTTATTATACTATACTATATCTTGTTTTTCTCTCTATCTATGCTTTATCTATTTTTAATGGGTCAACTCTTAATCTATTATTTCTAACTATTTTTGGCTTTATTTGTGTTTCCTTTTCAGCTTGATTCTAGCTAAAAATCAATTTCAATGACCTCCAAGCAGCTGTCAGAAATTTACATACATATGTCGCGCCACACACACACTAGAGGAATGTGGCAACATGTGACTGCCACACACACACACACACACACACTGACTGACGGACTGACTATGTGGGCGTGCCAGAGTGTTAATGTGTGTGCGTGTGTGTGTGTAAGTTAAGGCTGCTGTCGAAATGGGCGTTTTGTTGCTTGCTGTTGACATTTTCTGGCTGACGACATATGTTTTTGCCTACGTCACGCCTCCACGCCCACTCCCACTTCCCCCTTCCTCCCTATCCCAGTGGGGTCAGTCCACACATAGTCAAAGTAATTAGGTTGAAATTACAAATTATGGGTTCATGTACCAGATTATAGCGACAAAATCAGAGAAACGCACATGACTGGAAATTACAGCATTTGTTTTCGGCTAAAAAGGGTTTGTCCAAATGTACAGCACATGGAGAGAGGGGCGATGGAGAGGGGGAGCTGGGAGAGTAGCTCGTTAAAAAGCACTTAGGAACAGAGGCGGGGGGTAATTATGATGCAATCAGTCTGAAAACAAATGAACAAGTCCAAAAAAAAGTCACAACAACAGTTAAGAGGACAGATTAACTTTTAAACACATGAACAAAGAAAATCGGGAATGATTTTGAAATAAAATATTTCAAAACGGTGTCAAAATCATGTGTATGATATACTTGATTGAACCACGGTTTTTAAGGATAAGAATTTTGTACTTCAAATATATAATTTAGCCTTTTTTTCTAATTTAATGCTTGTCGTGCCTTTTTAAAATTATATTTTACTACTCACTTCAAAAATAGATGCAAATGTCAAGAGTTTTAAACAGAAACAAATAATAGAATTATTTAAAATTCCCTTAACGACAATGTAAGCACGTTACTCTTAATAATTATTCCACTTATGTACATACAGTCAACCACAAATGTCTTTATACACTATAAATTTGTCAAATTTTCTTATAATAAAGATGGTTTGATGCGGGTTTCTTATATTAATCTTTTATTCACTCAAATTCCGTTCGATTGATACAAAAATTTCTTTAACCCATTAAGTATCCATGGAAATTTTGAATTTGAAAAAAGAAAAAATTTTTCAAATAATTCTTTGAGCAAAAAAAATTTCTAAAATCTCTTCGGTAGTATGTTTTATGATTTTATGAAAATTTACTTACTTAAAATTCAAAATTTTCTATGGGTTCTTAATGAAGTTTTTGTATCGTTCGAATGGAATTTAAGTGAATAAAAGATTAATATAAGAAACCCGCATCAAAACATCTTTATTAAACGCAAATTTGACAAATTGATGGTGTATGAAGACATTAGTGGTTCACTGTATATTATTATTTATTTACTTAATTATTTACTCATTATTATTTATTTAATGCTATAACTTTGACTATGCTTAAGTTTCTTATTTAAGGCACTTGTCATCATTATGGAAATTTAAGAAGAAATGCTATTTATATTTATCATAAGAAGCAGAGTCAAAGTTAATCATGACGCAATCAGTTTGAAAACAAATGAACAAGGCTTAAAAATCACAACTCAACAGGCAAAGCACAGTCAACAGGCCAGACCAACTTTTCTATTTTCCACACACACACAGATACTCAAGAGTGAAAAGACAGTTGATGGAAGAATTTTCAATTCCCTTCACGACAATGTAAATTATGCTCGGAGGTGGCAAAGATATTCCAATGGCGATGGCGATGGCGATGGCAATGGAATGGCAACCGAGGGCTGTCATCTCATCTACTTCACGACTGCATCTTGAGTGGCAGTCAAGTCGGTCTGACAGCCGCCAGTGCAAATGGAATTGCTTGACAGGATGTCAGAGAGAATGGATAATGGTGCACAAGGCAGTTGCCAGTTGCAACGTTGAAAGCGCCATCTGCAGCCACAACACGAAAACGCATTAAGTTTGCAACAGCAACAACAAAACACGAATACTCGTTTTTGACAATGTTAATGAATATTAAAAGCTTCATTTATATGCATCACTAGCATCCTTCGAATTCCCCCCGCCAATTTTCATAAAGAAAACCCATTTAACATTATAATTGCTGGCACCCAAAACAAAACATTTAAAATTAAAAAAAAAATGGAACAAACAAAGCAAGGATTTTTTTTTGTTTTCTTCATTTTCCACAAATTACAAGTGTTTTTTTTTTTGCGCCGGTTTCTGTTTCGCCTTGAAGCGCTAATTAGTTCATTTTGGCTGTTATTATCTTTTGTTCAAATAGAGGACATGCAAAACATAATACACAGGAGCGCCCTTTGGCTGTTGGCAGTAGAAGTAGAAGTAGATGTAGATGTAGATGTAGAACCTAGAACCGCGTACCTTATTTAGGCTGTTACCCATAATGAGCTTAACAAGACAAAATACACACAGACCGACTTGTGGTACATTTGAAGAAACCAGGCAGAGAGACAGTATTTGTGGTAGTTTTAACTGCTTCCAATGAATAATTAAAATTTAATGAGGTGCCTAAATAAAAATCTATGAAGTTGGGAAGCTATTAATTCGTTGAAATTGGCAATAGGAAATAAGAGTCATACACTTAAAAAATGAATACCGAAAATGCACAATAAAAATAATAAAAAAGACACAAGAAAAAAAGTAAAAGATGATAAATATCCTCGCTTTCACATTTAATATGTTCAATACGTTAATCAATTATTTAATCCAAAGTCTTATGCTTGTGATACCTGTGCGTTTAACGCTAGCAAATAAGAAACAAAAGTACGAAAATAAGCTTGGAAGCTATTAATTGGTTGAAATTGGCAATCAGAAATAAGAGTAATAAACTTTAAAACTTAATACCAAAAATACATAATTAAGCAAATTTTTGACAGATATACAGTACACAAGAAAAAAAAGTAAAATAATAATAAATATCTTTTCTTGTTACATTTAATAAAACTTAATCAATTATTTAATCCAAAGCCTAATGTTTGTTATATCTGTGTATGTAAGTCAAGCAAATAAAAAACAATAGTACGAAAATAAAAAGGTTTTATTTCACATGTTTTTAACAAATTTATTTTAGCTTTAGTATATTTTTTGAACGAAGAATATGAAACAAGAAAATATTGATGTGCTTAATAATTTATATGCTAAAATTAAGCAACTTTGCGAGCGATGGTTGAAATTATTAGAAATACATCTTATATTCTACAGCCTGTATTTGTTTGTGCTTATTAAATAAATAATTTGACTCTGAGTAAATGAATAATGTGTATTTCATTTAAGACAACATTCAGAAATTCAAAAAATACTTTCTGTACTAAAAAATTGTAATCAAAATGGTCGCTCGTTTAAATTTCTAGCAGCGTGTCTTAAATTTCTGTCCTTGTTTTTGCATTCTTCTCCACAAAGATTGAATTTCAGTGCTGAAAAAAGTCGAGTAAAATGCAATCCCAAAGCAGCTCAGTGATTGTCTTATTTATGCAGAGCTTTAGCTATCAATAACTCTCGAATCGAGTCGAATCGAATCGGATGAACCAAGAGGAGACGGCAATAACGAGGCGAATGATGGAAAAACCATTGCCGTGTAATTTGGATCAGTGTGGCGACTTTAGTTACCGACGTTGCACGGTTGCAAGTTGCACAGTTGCCACAGCAGCTGTAATTCCTTTACAAGCTGAAGGATATTAAAAACAAGTGCGCCAGCAAGTGCAACAGCAACAACAACTAAAACAACAACAGCGGTGTGGCAGCAACGTTGCAAATTGTTGCATAAACTTAACATAAATAATGGAAGCAATATTTCAGACCAGGGATGAAACAAAGTGGAGTCTACTGCCACCAAGAAGAAGGAGAACATCAGGAGCATCAGGAGCAGCAGCCGCAGTACAACAAATGAAGTTTGGATGACTTGCAGCGTGTTTGCCTGATTGCCGTGAGATTTATGTGTCCGGGGAGCGACCAAAGAAGAAGAAGAGCAGCAGAAAGAAGAAGCAGCAGCAGGAGTTCCTTTTTTTTATTATTTTTTTTTTTAGGTATTTTTTAATGAATTTGCTAGCATGCAAATTGCAGTGGGGATAACACAATATCAGGTAACATTAACGATTTTTCAACGGTTTTCAACACTTGAAAACACTTTTTATAATATTTTCATAACTAAATATATTTAAACAAATAAATTTATATTTCTTTCATTTCATAACCATTTAAAAAACAAGAAGTTCCCCTTAGTTTGTTCAGAATTTTTGTTCATGAATTTACTAACAGTAACATTAACAAATTGGAAGTAACGCTATTTTAAAACCAGTTTCCAACACTTGAAGATAGTTTAAATATTTTATATATTTTTTTTAATTGGATTTAACTAAACATAAATATTTTTTTAAGACAGCGGGAGTTCTTTATTATGATATATTTTCAGGATTTGTTTAATGAACTTGCATCTAAAATTAACAAAACGGTATTTAGGGTTTATTTTAGCTTTTCCAACACTATAAATTATTAAAAATATTTTATTAAATTATTTTATTTAATTAGATTTAAGTAAAGATTATTTTATTTTATTATGACAGCATGAAATTTTCTTAATATGTCAAAGTTTTTTGAATAATTTTGCTAGAATGCATATTGCAATGGGAAGATAAGGATTAACAAATCGGTATTTACGCTTTTTTCACCTTTACAGCACTAACATATTTTTATAATTAATTTAATTTATTTAAATATTTTTTATTATATTTTATTTAATTAAATATTAATTTATTTAATTATTACAAACACTGCACACACACATACACACGGCACACACACTGCCAGAACGGAACTTTATTTTTTTGTTTGGTCGTTGTTCAACACGGCGACATTTGGCGTCCACTTCCGGCGCAGTTTCGAGTCGAACTGACGCTGAAAACGCTTCGCTTCATTGGCAGCCTTCGCACAATCAAAAGCCGAAGTTGTCGACGACGACTCGTCTGCCGAAGTTCTCTGCCTCGGCTTCGGCAATACAGTGTTCGTGTGTCTTTCGTTAAGTTTCGAATTGTTGTTGCGCCTGCGTCGCAGCTTTCGAACGAAACACGTGCGTTTCAAATGTTGAATGAGAGCAGCAAAAAAAAAATACAACGAAACAAAAACAAAAACATAACAAAACAATATTTTGCTTTTGGCTTCGCGCCTTTTTCGAACATCGTTTGCCATTGTGTGGGTGGCCCAACAACAACAACAACAACAACAACGAACGAAAGAAAGAAAAAAATGTAATACACAGCGCATAAATCTCATTGGCCAAGAATGTGTGCACAAATTAATACAAAGAGCGCCGTTGACGGCCTTTTTTGTTGGTCGTCCTTTGGCGCTGGGCTCGTCCTCTGAGTGCGGCATTAGGCCTACAAAATATGCCACGAGTCACCCCCTTGAACTTGAATTGGATTTGTGAATACACTCAGTGGGCAGTGGCTGGGGAATACGAATCACAAATAAACGAAAAAGTAGACGCAACAGTTGATTAAAAAAAAAACCTTATCAATAAAACTAAAAAATAAATAGGAATAAATAAATAAATCTTTAATATTCAAGAAATTGTTGAGACATAATATTTAATTATTCAATTGATTCATTTAATTATTATTTTTATTAATTTCCATTTTTGTATATTATCACTATTTGAAAATTACTTTAAAAATGCTTACTATTTCTATTAAACAACATAAATAATAAAGGAAATTTTGTTAATTAAATAAACAAATCTAAAATTTTAGCATATTTGGCATTCAGCTTACTTTAAATTTTGAAGTTAATAATATAGATTTTAGGCTTTCCAACTAGCTAAATCTATACCTTTAAAAGGTAGAATATTGTTTTAAAAACATCTATAAATTAACAATAAACAAAAAAAAAGAAATAGCCACATGACTTGGTAAGATAAGATATTAATTTATTATTTTTTCAAAATATTAAGACATTTAAAAATTGTTTTGGTAAATAAATTGTAAAATATTTTAAGTTTAAAATATTTTGTAAATTTTTAAATATTTTAAATCTAAAATATTTGGTAAATTTTTAAATATTTTGTAAGACTCCTTGCCAGCTTAAATTTACTTAATTAGTTTTATGAACAATTTCCTTTCTATAAAACAAACTTTAAATAAATAATTCTAATTTACGTAAATTATTTATCAACTTTACAACATGAAATGCATTTTGAGCTCAATTCTAAATATAATAAGACAAATAAATATTTCTTCTTTGCTGACATTTTCGTTCTAAAATATTTCAAGAAAATGCAAAATTATATTACTTGTTTATAAACTAATTTTTAAATGCATTTTTAATGCACTGCCAATTTGAAGTCAAGTCAGAAACCATTAAACAACAACCAGCTGCAGTTTGCAATGCATTTTCTCCCTCTGCTGTCGCTTTTCCGAGACAAACTTCAGATACACACTGCACTTAAATATTCTGCATACGTAATTATGTCAGTTGCAGTTTTGTTTTTTGGGCGTGGCAAGTGGGCGTAGATTGTTGGCAAATATCTGAAGCAGATTTCTGTCTTTTTCTGCATACTTCTTTTTCAGCTTGAGCAAAAATCATAACGCACAAGCGCACAAAAATCTTTGACTGGCAAAACTTTCAAGAGTCACAAATTCGCTGGACAGTTAAATTTCCTACCCACTTCCCTTTCCCCCCCTCTCCTTTCTGCCCCCTTTTTGGGGGGAAAAATGTAATGCAAATTGTAGTCTGATATTTTGTTTCTGTCTCTGTTATTATTATTTTTGGTTCTGGCGGCTTTCTTGAAATAACAAAGTTTTCTGTTTGTACGAGTATTGCAAGTTGAAGAAATAAACAAACGGCGCACTTCCTTTGTGCCACTTCCACTGCTGGAAGAAGAGGAAGAGGGGAGAAGAGACAAGAAGAAGATTCACAGGAAGTGCGCGCTTATAACAAAATTTGTTTTGTCTTACATCGTGAGAATCGTGTTTGCTTTGTGGCCAGATTGCAGATTGAAAGAGGCCAAAATTTGACTTGAATTTAATGGACATTTGTTGTGTGTTCCCGTTTATGATATGAGAAAAGACACATCATAAACTGAAGAGACTCTTCTTCTTTGGTGTACATTTATAACTTTAGCATATGTTCATCATCTTTGGATAATATTCCTCTTATCTGTTATCTGTCTATACTTCAGTTCTCCCTTTTTTATATTTATTGCATCGTTCGCTGCTGTAAATTCGCATATTAAGTGGATTGATGTATTAATATTTAAACGGCGATTTGTGGCTTTTTCTCCTCTTCTTCTTCCCCTTCGGGAGCACAAGTAAAACGACTCAGGGGCCAATGGGTAAATGTAACTGCACTCAACTCAACACAAGTCGACCTTTGACCCTTTGCTGTATATTTATGCGTGCTGATAATGTTTAATCTGCATAGCAAGAGAATCGATTTCAGATGCCCGTTTACCTCCTCGGTAATTACCTCGATAAAAGTTGCCATCTCTCTAGAAGTGACTCTTCTTCTTCTTCTCTTCCCCTTCTTCTCATCTCCTTCTTCTTCGTCTCTCCTCACATTAAAACGCGACTCGCATTGTGGCTCCCATGTTAACTTTTTGTGTGTGAGCTCATAAATAAAACATAAAGGCGCCAGCGCGTAGAATTCCTTTTTTATGATGTCGGCAAAGCAGTTGCAGCCTCCTCTCCTCTCCTCTCTCTCTCTCTCTCTCTCTCTCGCTTCCTCCTTCTTCTCTCTTTCTGTCGCTGAGTTGTAGCATATTTTGAAAAATGTTTATAAAATAACACGGAAAACGTACAAGTCATAAATAATGCGTTCGACCTTTGGACGAGCACAGAGAGGGGAAAGATAGAGAGAGAGAGAAAGGAGAAGAGAGGAGGGAAGAGAGAGGAGAAGGGCAGCAAGTGTCGCAGTAATATAAAATTACCAGGCCTTTGACATGCAAATATTGGTAAACAAGTTGAGGCAGTTGTTAACTGGCAATTATAATAGGCAGGCAATGGGACAACGCGGCGTATGCTTGACATTCATAGTAACAATTCAGATAGTTGCAAACTATATACATAAAAGTCTTTTTGCAAAGTATCCACAAAGCGAATATTCAGCTCTAAATTGCAGAACTGATTCTAGTACGCAAATAAATGTTAAACTCGCAAGACATCGCATATTATTTTTTTATTTTTATAATAATAAAACCTAAAAACTCCCAAAATGATTTAAATAATTATAAAAAAATACATCATGATATTTTGCAAATAATAAGTTAGTATTCTTGATCATATTCAAGCGATTTAAAGTGGATTCCCCTTAAGATTCCACTCATTCTCACTCTCAAATTCAAATTCCTCTCTGGGGTTCATTCACTTTGACTTTGTCGAATTAATAAATTGCAATTGACATTTGCGCAATTATTTGCAATTAATTGCGCATTTGACACACAAACAAAGCCCTTTCCGCCTTTTTCTCTACTCTACCCCATCTCTCTCTCTCTCTCTCTCTCTCCCGTCTCTTTCTCTTGAGAGTTTCTAGTCAGAGTTAGAGACAACAAATTGAAATGCAGCCCATAAAAGTAGGCTATGGGAAAAGCTCTTTATCTTCCTCAGCTGCAGTTGATTATGGGAACACACACAACACACACACACACACACACAGTCACATTTTGTGGGCGTGTCGCTGCCCATTTGTGAGTAGAAACACAATCGATTAACATTTAATTGCACCTGCGGCTGTTGCTCAAATTTCTCCCTCTCAGATTCTCAGATTCTGAAATCGAAATTATTGTTTGCGTCTCTTCGGGCGGCAGTTGAGTTCAGGTCCAGTTTGCATGTTTGCCAGCCTCTCGAATCTTGCTGATGGCAGCAACACACACAAACACCCATACACACACCAACAAACACACACCTGAGTTTACAATGCATTCAATTGAGATGCATAAATAGAAACAACTCAGAAGAGAGAAACAATCTCATTTCTGTCCTTTGACCTGTTCCACTAAATAATCATATTCCAGTTAATTTTCATACTCTTTAAAGCAGGAAAACCCTCAAGTGGCTAAGGGGCACATCAAGTCAAAGCATTTCCGGTTGGCACTTTTGTTTTTAACCCTTTGACGACCCCAAACACGAATCCTTTTCCGGCTTCAATTCGACAATAAAAACCAAACAATTTAGCGAAAAGTTTGAAGCCGTTGCTCAAAGTGTTTTCCCCACAACAACAACAACGACAACAACGACAACAACAACAGTGACAAGAGGGAAAACACTTCCGCTTTTCACACGTTTTCCTTGTGTTTGCTGGAACAGTTGAAAAATGCCACAAATGTTGCGCCAAAAATAACATTTGAATACCAAAAAAGGTTTTTGTGCGACGTCAGACTAACGAGGATTGGGGAAGGGGGATGAGAGAGAGGAGGGATAAGGGAGAGAGAGAGACAGATACGAATGTTGATGGAGACGTCTCCATTTGGATCCAGACTCCGCCGCAGTTATTCCGGGCATTTTCCTGGTGACATTTCGAGGATGGGAAAAAGTCCAAAAAACTGAAACTGAAACTGAAAATAGAAATATGCAACGAGTGGGAGTGTGAGTGGAAGAACGGGTACTCGTATTCATTTGAGTATTCTCGTATCTTCATTTGCAAGTGACTAAATGACAATTTTTTATGTTGTTTCAGTTGATGGACAAATAAAAAGGGAGCTGGGAAATCGCACTGATTTTCCTAAATGTCGCTGTTTATTCAACGAGAGACTCGACAAACGAATCAATAGCTGAATGTGAGTGTGAGTCATGACTCAACTGAAGCATCTATTCAGTATCCATTGCACCCCGTTGCATTGAATTGAATTGAATTGAATTGTTGACTGAATCGCGTTACAGCACATTAATATTTGATTTCCCTGTTTGTTTTTCATTTGCTCAAAAGCAAATTTATTTAGATTTTCCCCTTCTGACATTATCCTCTACTCATATGAGAGAAAGGACACCCCAAAGGACTCTCCCTCTCCCTCAATTCTCTGATTGAAATCGATACTGCGATGTTTCCCCTCTTTGAAGTTGCAACTTCAATTGCATCGAGTGATTTCTCATTCCTTAGAGTTTCTTCTTATCTGACAATGTTTCAAATAACTCGAATCCATTCGTGTTGAGTTACAAATTCATTCTTAATTTATATAGACACGCTTTCAAATCTTTAAACTGTCTCAAGTCCAGGCTTAAAAGTTCTCATGGATTTATGTAGTTAAGACAGCTGACAAAGAGTGAGAGTGAGACAGAGACAGGGATACAAGTGTGCCGTCTCCTTTCAGACGCATCAACAGGGATTTATCCTGACCAACTTGACCCACATTCATTCCCAGCACTTGCCACTCTCGAATTTATTTGCCAACATTTATATTTCACAATAGTTAAATTCCTATTTTTCATCATCAGCCGAGGCTTAAGTTCTCACATGATCTCTCTTTCTCTTTCCCTCCTCCCTCTCTCTCCCTCTCTCTCTTTCTCGGAATGTGCCAGCTGTTAATATTTTGACAATGACGCAAGACAAGTCCTGGACAAAGGACATCCTGGACAGTCCCAGTGCCAACCAGTTGAACAGACAGTTGCCAAGATGAATGTCGACAGTTGGACGAATATCCAAATTTCATTCATATTCAGGCCAAGCACTCGAGACTCTAACCTTCTCTCTCTCTCTCTCTCACTCTCTCCCTCTGTGTCTCTCTCTCTGTTCTATTATTGTTTAAGTTGTTGTTATTATTTCTGTTTTTCTGGCACCTTCATTAGTTATTCAAAAATTGTCGAGTTGATGGAGGAGAAGAGGAAGAGGAAGCACAACTGGAATTATGTCCGAATTTCTCGGGTTGCTTTAGGCCTAGCAACATACGCACATGTGAACCTGGTCAAAGAGGGGAAGGAGGACGGGGAGGGGCAGAAAAAGATGATGACTGATGGAAGGAAAGATTCGCAGATACGTGTGTTTAAGCAGCCAAAGTTCTTTAAATCCCCTTTAAAGGTGTATCGTTAAATTATATAAGCCAGACATTGCAAATAAAAATAAAACATTAACAACAAATATATCGGATTTCTCTAAATTCATTCTGAATTCAAAAATAATGATTATCGAATAATCATAATTTTAAATCTAATTTTTTAATTTATACCGAATTCATGCTGCAATCAAATCCGACTCCGTTTGCCTAGATTGATAACATTGGAGTGAGTAAAAGATATCCTGTTTATCATTGAAAGGGAATTGTCATAAAAAGATGCCTTAATTCTTTATTCTCCCAATGAGAGTCTTCATCTGACATTGACTTCAACTGCGATTCAATTAACTTGACAAGGGTAATAACCCAAATGTGTAAATGAATAAGCTGAATAATTGTGAGTAACAAGTGAATTTACAGCATTTAAAGCGACAACAATCGTTGGTTGTTCTGCTCCTGAGCGTGTTAATGAGTTGTTAAGTTGCTCCGAAGAGTCCTCAGTCCTCAGACAGCGATAAATGTCAATTGCAGAGCAGGCGACAACTCTTCCCTTCCCTTTCACTCTTCCATCTCCCTTTTCATAAAGATTTGCATGGACTGTGGGCGATTCAAAGCTCAAAGCACCCAAAATGCACTCAAAATGAGCAGAAGGAGCAGAGAGCGGAGAAAGAGGAAGAAACAGGAAGGATTGAGCATAATTTCCATAGAAGGACCAGTGAATTCGTCACTCCCCAGTCACCAGTCGCCAGTGAATTCGTTACTGCCCAGTCACCACTGACTATTCCCCTTCTTTTCGGAGGTGGAAATGCAAACAATTGCAGGATTATGGCCAGGACTCGAATGTCCTCTCGATTATGGCCATCGACGGGGGTCGACTGAGTTCAGCTCGTAAATCGACGCGGGCTAATTCAAAAATGAAGCACACTTCGATTCGCATTCACATTCGCATTCGTATTCCCATTCAGTCTGCACTCAAATGACGCCTGTTTCTGGCATTCATTGGTGCTGATGTTGTACTCACTCCCATATTCATAAATTGCAAATGAATGTCCGCTGAATACTTTGGGAAACTTGTCAATTATCTGACAGACAGACAATTCTCCCACACAGCATTTTATGTTATTGTTAACTTTATTTTTTCTACATTTTCCACTTTGACTTTGACTTTGACCAAAGTGAACGATTTGCTTCGTTTGTTTTGATTCGAGTGAAAGTTCAAACAACAACTGAAAGTGAGACGAACTCAACCAGACACGCCCACACAACGAATCAGAGGGCAACTCTATTGAAATTTGAATGAAGAATGGAATCCATTTCCATGTCTCTGGATAGATTTAAAGGGAAACAAAGACAATTTCTGTGGTCAAAATGTGAAGAGATTGAACTTTAAAGAGCTGACTTTGTTCTTATTCCAATAGTTTACAATTGAACAAGATATTCCCTCTCCCTTCCTATTCAGGTTCTGGTTCGAGTCGAGTCCCCTGTGATTAGAGGTCATGTCAAGACGTCAGGTGAATTGATTTATTGCCCAGCTGACGCCACAGGTGTCCATCTCTCCAACTTCCACTTTAACTCCAACTGCAACTCCCAATTCCAATATTAGTCAGTTGTCCCCAGAGTTGACAGACGGACTGACAGACAGAGAGAGAGGGAGAGGAAGACAGAGTGATATTGTGGTTTCAGTTGCCACTTTGTTGTCCTTCAATGGCCTCAATTCCCGCTTAGTTCGAACTTCGCGTGTCCTTTGCGGCTTTCGGCTCTGATACTGTTGACAGCTCGCCCACCTGACAACCTTCTCTCCTTCTCCCTATCCCCCTCTCCCCCTCTCTCTCTCTCTCTCTCTCTCTCTCTCTCTTCTCACTTGAGTCAAGAGAGGCATGAAAAATGATGGCGTCGATAGCGATAAATCTTGGGCGCATTTAAAATCGAATCTTTCGCTTTGTGTTTAGCATAATCATTGAATAAAAAGAGAGAGAGAAGAGGGAAAACATTGTGAGTGAGTGAGTGAGTGAGAGAGAGAGAGAGAGAGAGATAGGGGATTCCCACGCTGTTCTCTTGTGCTAATTCGAATTTAATGCTCGCTGCTCGGCATGACAAATATTGTAGATGGCAACGATAGAGAGAAAGGGAGAAGAGAGGGAGAGAGAAAGGGGGACAGGGACAGGGAGAGGGACATCTTGTCCCGCTGACAGTTTAATTGAATCTAAATCCTGCTGTGTCTGACACGAAAGTGGAGAGAAAAACATGTTTTTAATTTCATTGTTTGGCCGAGACTGAAACTGAGACTGAGATTGAGAAGGTAAAGTAAACACTGAGATTTATGGCCACATCAACAACAACAACAAAAGGAGCACTTCAATCTGCTTCTAAACATATTCTAAAAGTCCCTCCACCTTCTCCCCTTTCTCCTTCTCTTTTGGCCCCATGAAAATGGCTAACAAATGTGGCCAAGTGCAAGCTGCAAAAGTTCGCAGACATAAAAATCCCAAACAAACTATTTTGTTACGCATTATTTTAAGCGAAGCATAAAGACATTTAAATCTATAGTTTATAGTTTGTTGTTGTTGTTTTAACTTTTTCATTATCCCTCTCTCTCTCTCTCACTCTCTCTTACTCTGTTTATTTTTAAATACTCTCTCAGTTTGTTGTTCCTTTTTTTGTGGCTTAAAGCGTCCCTGCCATGATTTATTATCTTGTCTAAATCCAACAAATGTTTTTATTTTATAAATATTTTTAATATTTTCCATTGCATTTTCCGGCATCAAAACTGCGATAAGGGCAAAAACAACCACTGCAACTTCAACTGTCATTTAAATGCACTTTTTGACAATTTCCTTTATTTTTAGCCATACAAATTTTGATTTAGATAAGTTAATTTTTGTTGTGGGATTGAGTTAAATTTAATTTATTGAATTTAAATTAATTTATTGACATTAAAGAGACATTTATCTTGCGAACTGTCTGAAATATGTCAAAAGTTCAAATATATTTGCTGGCGAAATAAATCTAAATTCGCCCAAATGACTCGAAATAATCGGGAAAAAAGATTTATCGATGGTAATTTTGGTATGATGGTATTTTGAGCAATGATTAGAAATAAGAGTCAAAAAGAGAAAAAAATTGTATAACAATTCAATACTAAACTACTTTGTTTTGTATTAAAATTTAATAACAAAAATAAAATATAATAATATACAAATTTTTTTTTCCTTTTAAAGGTCAATAAAGTTTTTTGATTTGATCATTTCTATTCCATAAAAAAATGTAGTCGCTGTTTTCAAACTGAGTTTCATAAGTCATCCATTTCCTTATCTTTTATTGTTTGATATGTGACAAGTGTTAGTTGCAGCAACACTGCACAATTTAACAATTTTGTCGTCATTTATAGTACAGAGAAGAAAATTCGGACACTAAGAATAAAATAAATTCCAAACTGGGTCAAAAGAAAAAATATTTTATTGTTTACAGTCAGAAAGAAACTAAATCATATTTGATAAATTCAGGCTAGTTTAGTTTGAATTTAATTATGATTTTTTCAGTGTACATGCATAATAATGAGCCTTCATATGATGTCTAAAACATCGATTTTGTGCCGCAAACTGTGGAAAAAGTGTCAGAGACACGGAGAAAAGGAAGAAAGCAGAACGCTGTGACAGGAGATCACAAACAGTTTATGACACAATTCAGTAACAGTGCCAGAGCCAGTGAGAAGCGCGGAGAAAGGCACTTAAAGCTGCCCCATAAACGCCGCACATCAAAAGGCGGCAAAGGCGAAAGTTTCGAGTCATAAATATGAAGCCAAGAACTTGCCAGATAGTTTCACAGTCAGCGATTATTAAAAATTTATTGATTGCCCCCAACCCACCAATGGGGGCGTGGCGGTTGATACAACAACATAGCCTTAGTTATGGCCAGGCCAAAATGCTTTTAATCTGATTGCATTGGCGGTCACAAAGTTCTCAGCTAAAAATATTTATATATATTTATGTGCCTCAATGCCAATAGACAGTTTAGAAGCGAGACAAAGATAGCTACACATAGAAAGAGATAACGTCAGTGTAAGCGAGAGATAATATAAAAAAGTTTTCCTCAGATTATAAATCAAAACTTTCAATTTTCAACCAGTTTTTCCAAGTTGTGTCCAGACAGAGTTTTTTTGTACTCTTACTTGAACTCGCGACGGGGCTAAGAAACTTGGCCAAAATGTCTTAAAAGTTGTTAAGAACAATCAATTGATTGACTGACATACATACATATATATTTATATATGGGCACATTCCGCGTGCCATTGAGAATGCAAATGTGCAACAAACAAATGTAATTAGTGTTTAGCTTTGAGCCGATGTAGCTAGAGATTTGCGTGCATACCCTGTAGCTAGTAATTAAAAGAGGTATATTGTTAACAATTTGATAAGGGATTTTTGGACTCAATTTTTAGTGTATAAAAGAAGTAGATTGACAGTAGACTGAAATTTATTGACTATCCCCATATCTTCCTACTTATTTTGTTTTAGGCTAGGTATAAATTTAAATTTAATCAATAAATAAGGCTTTGACTTAATTTTTTTTTGTTAATTTTTTACTGTCCATTTTCAGCTGACTTTAGTTTGGGCCATTTTTTCAATGTACTTACAAAATTTATTCAACATATAGTTTCAAATTTTGACATTAATTTCTATACATTTTACGTTAAATTTTCTTTTCATTAGTTATCAGACACCTTATTGAGACATTGAAAAGAGTAGAATAAAAAGTTTGCGATTGTAATTTCTCTTTACAGTTTTATGCTTGCTTAAATATTGTTAGTATTATTATTCAATTTGGGGGAAGTGTAAATACAGTTTTTTGTTGTAAATTGTATTGAACATTTAATTTCTATCCATTGTACGTCAGATTCTCTTTGCAATAGGACCTTAACCCATTAATGGCTGCCCATAGATCGGCTGGTACGATTTTGACGAAATTTGGAAATGTGTGCCTAGAAGACCATAGAAGTTGAAAGAAACAAAAAAAAAATTTTATCTTCGAATTGTAATTTGTTCGATTTCCATACATGTTTCAGCTATTTTCGATAACATTTTGGATGCAGATTTCTAGCTAGATTTTCACCTGTAAAAAACTACAGTATAACAAGGATAACTAAACTGTTCAATTTTATACTTATATTTTTATTATTTCTCTTTACTATGAAATAAATTTTGCCTCGATATCTCTCACATGCCCCGAGCTAGAATTTTAAAGTGTCAATACTTTTGGGTATTTAAATACCCATTAGCCGTTAATGGGTTAATAAGTTAAGTAATTGTTCCTTAGCTATATGATATAGCAATCCCAGTCCCAAACATACAATCTGTGAGTTTTGGCCGCGATATCTTAAGAAACAAAAAAGTTGTTCATACCATGCGATATTCTTGACCTTTGACCCCAAATTAAACCCACTTACAGGTCGATTTTCGCAAAACTCCGTCTTATTGCTCGGTGACATTGTCTCATCTATGCTGTGTGAAAATTTCATCTTTCTGCCCTTAACCGCTTGGCCTACACGTTGATTCTCAGTCAGTCACACTTTAATTTTTCTTAAAACTAAAGCTAAAATTGTGCATGTTAATTTATTATATTTTTATTTTTTTTTAATTATGAATATAATAAGCGTTAAATTAAATTAAAATGTATAGAGGGCATCCACAGCATCGTTCATTGCAGAGATTGCTGGAGAAAATAGCATTGTCTGTTCTGTTTTGGTTAGCTGTGTTGCCTGCCCCAAGGCGTTGTGGCTCATTTAAACGCAGCCTGGCAAAATGTTAACCACATACGCACAGAAGACGGCAGACTGAAGACAATGATAACGTTGCATGGAATTATTTGTGTTGCTGTTGCTGCAACAGCTTCAGCTTCAGCTGTCGGCTGTGGCAAGATCTCAGGAGAAGGGTAAGAGGATAAAGGGGGACAGAGAATGTAATCAAGAAAACATTTAAATGAATGGCAAATTCAAAATTGCATGCATATTTCATATGTGCAGCCACAAAATGCTCATGTAATTGTGCACAAGTTGCCTGAGAGAAAGAAAGAGAGAGAGAAAGAGAGAGAGGGCAAATGCTTGCATAAATTTATGGTTGCCACGCCGAAAAACTTTCGGCTTCAGACGCCGCCCAAGATGTGGCTCTCATTTTGAATGGCATTAGCATGCGAGGCGATGCCGCAAAATTTGCACATTGATTACTTGCCGGAAGTCATAATTAAACACACAACATCAAAGGACAACTTTTTGGCTTTGGCCATAAGTAAAATTAACACATAATTTGTTTACCAAACACGTTTGACACGGCCAACAAAACTTGACCACTTTTCACCTGGCACTAATTGAAAATTCCAACTGCGACGGCGGCTGATAATGTGAAAATGTCAACTAATTTGCTTAGATTGCGCTGTCTGTGTGTGTGTGTGCTCTATACACACACACACGCACATTAAAGCCAACAAGTAGACATGCATGAAGCGGGCCAAGGCCCAAGGCCAAGACCATTAGAGCCAAAGAGTCAGAGAGACTCAGCGTCGGAGAGTCGTTAAAAAGTAAAAATCAATTTATGAGTAAATGTTAAGTGAAAAAGTTTTGCCATTAAAAGCAACAGCAAAAGTGGGTGAAAGGGTATGTGTTGTGTGTGTATGTGTGTGTGTGTGTTGGCCAGAAACTCAACTCGACTTGGTCTACAAACTGTTGTCGTCGTAGGTGGTTCATGTCAAATTGTAAGTCTGTCTCAAAGCCAAGGTTTCAAAGTTTTACAAACTAGAGATGGGCACGTGTTCGTTTTGTTTTGCTATCGTGACACGTTTCTAAGATTAATTTATTAATAAATTTTAATTCATTATATATACAATACATAATTATCAAGTGAACTGAATATTTCATATATTCATTATTTACTAAATTAATTATAAATAAAAAACAAGTTTAATGGTGAACTGCATATTAAATAATTTAATGTAGTTTTTTTGGCTTAAATATTTTTATTTTGCATTCAACTGAATATTTCATTGATTCATTAATTATTAAATACTTTATTATTTATTATATTTCAATGTAATTTTTAATTCTTTATGTTCTTATTTTTCATTAAATATAATATAAATTTGTATACCCATTGTCAGCCATTTTATTTATATTATCAAAAACGAATTAAATTTATAAAAGTATCAACATTTTTTTTTAATTTTATTTAGTATAATTTTATCTTATATTTTATATATTAATATTCTAGTATTTTTTTGTTAATAGCTTAGAATATTTACAGTTCTTGCTGGCATTTTTAAAAAAATCTGTGGTTCTCGTACTTTAAAAAATACTTAAAAACCACAAAAAGTATAAACAGGTTTAAAATATTAAAGAATCTTATAATCAACATATTTTTCTAGTATATTTAAAATTTTCTGGATTTTCAAATATAATTTTGATTTAGTTTTTAATTATTTTTAATATGCAATAAAAACGAATTCCAAAATATTTCTTTATCAATTTCAGTTCGATGAATATCATGAATATCTATCTGGTTTGTCCATCTCTAGCACATTGTGTAATTGAGGTGTTGAAAAGATAAATCAATTTGCTTGCTGTGCACAGTTGGCAACAACAAAAAGGTTTAATTAACGAACAAATGTCAACTTGGGCGAGCAACACTTAAGCGGCAACTTTTGTACGCAATTAAGACATGAATGAATGACAGCTTGAATGGGCCACCTAAGTGGGTGACTGAATGAGTGAGTGACTGACTGACTGACTGAGTGAATGAATGAATGAATCAGTCCGAAGGTGTCTAAAGTGAGTGCTGGCTGAAATAAAAACCCTTCGACTGGTTGCTTCTTCAGTTTAGCCACATTTTCTGCACGCTTTGGTCAAAACTTGAAACTGGCTTAAACCACACAATTGTTGCACTTGTCAGTTGGGACATTGTTATTGTTCTTCCTCTTCTTGGTGTTGCTAGCCATTGAATTACTGATAACATGAAGAAGAAAACTTCTATTGAGCCAAATGGTCTTTTAATTTGCCAGTTTGTGGAGTTGGTTTACAGAAAAGTTTTTATCAGAATAATTGAGTGAGATTTATTGATGATATCTCTGAGATTTATTTATTAGGATTGTCTGAGTCGAAGATGGATGTTATCAGTCAGTAATATGTAGTAACAATTGTATTCAGAAAGTTTACTTAGAACATTAAAAGCTTAAATAAATTGGTATAAAATAAAATGAAATGTTTTTTTAGAGGTATTATTTAAATAAAAATACTGTAAATAAATACACAAAACTTAAAATATTATGCTTAGACAAAAGATAAAAGCCTTTAATATAAATATGTATTATTTTTTAAAATTACTCAATTTTTTTAAATTATTAAATCAACTTTTAGCTACAGAAAAAATACATTTTTTAGTTTTTTACAACTTTAATTTGAGTTTTTCCTGGTTCAATTTTTTAAAATTACTCAATTTTTTTAAATTATTTAATGAATTTTTTGCGAAAGAAAAAATACTTTTTTTTTAATTTTTTACAACTTTAATTTAAGTTTTTATCTGGTTCAATTTTTGATTGCTCACTCCTTGAGCTTCTGGGGTCCGAAAAAGAGCAAATACTTTTTAGTTTGCACTCCAAATGCAACAAAAGCACAAAGTTCAATGATATTGAGAGCATTAACAAAGTGAATAAATTGTCACTTGGCCGGCTTGAATTGCAAGTGCAAATATTAACATTCAAAACAAGCGCACACTTGTGGATTACAAACACATATCTAGAATATATAGAAATGTCCTCCAGAGAGTGGCAAGAGCAAGGAATGCCAACAATGCCCAAGTGACAATGTAAATGACAGACAGATCTGTGTTGACAGACGCCTCTGTTGAAGGTATTTTCCTTTTTGCGACACACACACACACACACACACACACTCAGAAATCAGAAATCAAAAGTAGAATCCCAAAAGCAATGCAAACAATGAATGTCGCCAGGCCACCGCAGGATATCAAATAATATTTGAACTAAATTTTCGCCTTGGAGATACGAGTAACAATGACAAGAACTCCGTCACTCTTAACTCACACGTATTTTCAGTTAAGTTTCAAATCTGCCGACATCCAACTGCATACAGATGAGCATTTGCATGGCGAGCAGGAGACTGCGATGGGTTTGCCTCAGTGCTGACAGCATTTCAAGCTAATGTCATTCCAAAACAGTAGCTAGAATTAGCTAAAAAGCTATAAGTGAGGCAGAGAAATTATATTTGTTTATATAGCTATGAAAAATTTTATTATATTTTACCAAATTAAATACAAAATGTTTCTTTTTTAAATTAAAAATACTACAATGAAATTTACCGACTTATTGTTTAACACTTGGTTTTATATTTGACATCTTTGTACTCTTAAAGCTCTGCCAAAAATTCTGTTGTTCTGTTAAAATTTTTCAACAAAACATTCATGACTGTTCAATTGTTTTCTTTCATTAATAATATGTATTTCTATCATGCTAAAATTATTTTTCCCCTCAGCTCTCCTATTTTCCAGAAAAATATTAAAGTTAGCTGGCAAGCTAATGAAAATAGTCAATTTATTTCTTTACATAGCAAGAACTAAATTAAAACATAAAAAATTTCAGGAAATTTGTATTCCTTTTTAGAAATTTAAAAATTGTCAAGTCTAGCTAATTAATAGCTAAAATGACAACACTGCTTTACATATATTTGCAAAGGACTTTCCACTGAAGTGAGGGAACTTGATCAAATTACAAGTTGATAAACAAGTGGAAACTTGCCAACATGCAGGTCAGTGTAAATAGCAAATGCATGTGAGCTGAGCTGCTTACAGATTGCATTAACATTTACCACATGTCTCCACAGTCTCAACTCAACTCAACTGGGCTGAGAACTGGGAACTGAGAACTGACTGAGCATCAACTATAATGGATCGTATGTTAATCACGTTTGTGTGCCCATCTTAACATCTGATGTGTAATCTACACTTGAAACCTCAAGTTCAGTTCTCAAGTCATTAGGTCTCGCTTTATGGTTTTTAGTTTATCCCACACACACACACACACACACACATACACACACACACACGTCTCCTCTCTTGTTGTTAATGAGCCAAATTGCTAAATGCTCATTATGGTGACACTTTTAATATTTAATGCATGTTCAAAGTTATAATGCGACAACATTTTAAACGCATTTAATTTTAGTACGGTTTAAACCTTTTCATAATATTTTAAGCGCCGTTTAATTACACAAAAGTTAAATGTGCCTACTTTTTATGTCAACACAACAAAAATA
The DNA here is from genome assembly GCA_037043495.1 of Drosophila recens. Taxonomy (NCBI): domain Eukaryota; kingdom Metazoa; phylum Arthropoda; class Insecta; order Diptera; family Drosophilidae; genus Drosophila; species Drosophila recens. Next base: position 71,710 of record JBAMBJ010001426.1, on the reverse strand, counting down.
CATTTAAATTAAAATTATTGCTTCATGTTCACACCTTTTTTATGCTACGCAAAAATATAAAAATTATTTTAATTTTATTTAAAAATTGATTTAAAAGAGTCTATAATTTCTTTTCGAAATATCTTTTACCTATAAGAGAATACAACTTTTAGCAGTAAAATAAGTGTAGCTTCTATTTCAAATATTCTTCCCATAACAAAATATTTTAACTTTATTCTTTAATATAATGTGATTTTAATTTTTCCAGATTATCCAAATTTATTTAACAATTTAAATTTGGATTGTTAGTCTAGTCTAAACACAGTCAAATATTATAGGCTTTTAAGTTTGTCTTTAAATTATATTTGCTTGCACATGTACAAATTTCTAATCCCAAAATCATCAGCAAAATGTTGTCTAGCCAATTAGCCAAATTGATATTCATGTTGAGGGAACATTGAATGTGTCACATGGAAATTAATTGAATTAACTCATTAATGAGTGTGACAACATTTGCTAATCATTATGCAAACAAGCGACATGCAACGTTGCAAATATTTAATCAATGCCAAAGACACAACATCAATGTGATTAACATTCAAAAATTTCTATTTCCTATGCTCACATTTCAATCAAGTTTCAGTTTATAGCAAATTTAACAGAACAGTTTCTGGAATTTATTTACACTTGTCACATGCTTGATCAAAATTTATGAATGCAATGAATTATTTATTTAGCAGGTGCCGCAGCACTGTATGCATTCCAATTAACACGAATGGCCGCCGCATTGGCATAAATTCCAATTGGAAAATGTATTTATGTCAGCTGTAAGCCGATTAATGACGCCCTGCAAAACAGCAACAGCAACAGCAACGGGAATCCAGCGACATCAACTCGAACTGAAACTGAAACTGCTGTCGATGTTGATACCAAAATTCGTTGACCAATGTCTGTCGCAAGCGGCCTATTAAAATCAATTAAATTCGCAATGCATTGCAAAGTATGCAGTTAAATTTAATGCAGCTATAAATTGTACAAGTTTTATGCACTATTTATAAATGTGTTTTTGTTAAATTTAATTCGTAATTATAATTTACCAAATATCATTTTGTTTGGCGTCATTAAAAATGTTGCATTAACTTGGCCGTAAAATAAAACCCTGCCCATTAGCCATTTACCAATTTTGCTGTTGCGTGAGTCGTTAAAATGCACGGAAATTTCACGCAAAATGCTCGACATTTAATTGATTTCGGTTACGGCTTACAACCAAAACAGAACTTGGCCCAAACCACCGGCAAATGCATTAATCCCTTTCGGCGTGTTAAACAAATATCCATTCCATCCAAAAATGGCATCTGATTAAAATTCAATGCATGCAAATAAATGTTTAATTAAAAAGAATTTTTATTATTTTATATGTTGATATTTTTGTGTGACATATGCAGAACAAGTTAAAAAGTGGAAGCCATGGCTTACAAGTGTTTTTTGTTGTTGTTGTTGTTTGTCATGCAATGTTGTTTACATGATTGTTCAGATTTTAATTGACTTTGCAAACAAGATAATATGAAAAAGATAATAATATGTGTGTATTTTATAAATATCATCGCCAATACAATAAACATTAAAATATTACGTATACGCAGTGTAAAACAAAGTAAATATAAATTAAATCACATACTTGCAATGAAAGCGGAAGAGAGAAAATATTTGAAATCAATTGAGAAATTAACTTAAAAATATTTAAGATTGCAAAAAGGCTTGAAAAATGCGGAAGCATTGTAATAAATTTAGTTTAGTTTATGTTTCTAAATTTAAATTATTAGGTATGCAATATAAGACTAATTTTTGAAAAGTAAAATTAAGTAAATAGAAATAAAAGAAAATTTCAAAGATAAGAAAACGTATACAAATTATTAGGCATTTAAAAAGCTGTTGAAAATGCGTAAGAAACAAAACTAATAAATTTAAAAAATAAATAACAATTATGAAATAATTAAAAAAAAAAATTGCAATATTATTAAACTCTTTCCCGCTACTTTGCAGGGTATTAAAACTAATGACCATAAAGTTGAAATAATAATAAATACATTTAACATTAATATTCATGCCTGAAATGGTCAAAAAACGACTCACATTTATGGCATGCCACGCCCCCCTGCCCTAACTGACCTTTTTGGCAAACTGAGCAGCAATAAAAGTTTAAATAGAAGTGCCAACAAACCACAACAGCACTCATCATGGTTCAACGCCGCCAACATGATGATGGAAAGGGAAACGGGAAACGGGAAAAGTGTGTGTAGGTGTAATGGCATGTGGGAGTGGGAGGAAGTGGGAGGTAGGGAGGCTGGGAGGTAGGGAGGCTGGTAGTCAGGTGGGGGGTGGCAAGTGTAGGGACGCGGTTTTGTGGCATGTGGCATGGACAAACATACATACACATATGAGGGGCATTTCCGGCAAAACCTCAATTGTGGCCCAAAGCGGACAAGCTAACAAGCATTAGCTAAAGATACGTGTGTATTGTATTATGTACCTCAAACATTTATACGCTGTTTAACTTGCTTGCGGGCTATTGACCCCAGCTGACCTTTGACCCCATTTAAAGTTAATCAAATAATACGCGTATTTATCATTAGCTCACTTGAAAATCAAGCATTGATATAAACTATAGCAATAATTAATTGTTTATTTGCACAACTTGAAAACACTTTTCTTTCTTTTTCTTTCATTTGTACTCACTTTCCAGCCAAAATACTTATCTTTACACCCAAAGAAAAAACTCGTATACAAATAATAAAATTTCAAAATTTTTAAAAAGTCATTAATATTAAGATACGCGATTAATGATTAAACTTGAATAGTATTTATTTAAAAAATGCACAAAATTTAATAAATTTGTATTTAAATAAATTATTTTTCACATTATTTTTAAAATCAACTATATTTTAAGTTTATTTAAATAAATAAAATATATTGGAGTTATAAATTTAATATTAAACTAGTAAATATTAAATCATGGAAATGTTTATTATTAATTTATATTTGTTGTGTTTTATATTTAATATGAAATCAACTTAAATTAAATGTATTCTAAGCATACCTGCTAAATTTAGATTAGAATTACTTATCAATTAGATTTTTTTTGAAAATAATTACAATTTTTTTAGTAAAAATCAAATTATTTAAAATTTTCACAATCAAAGCAGCCAAAATAATCAGAAATATTCAGAAAAAAAATACAAAAATATTCCAAATACTCAAAAAGATTATTTTTGATAATTTTTAATTTTTTCTGAATTCTTTTGAATAATTGTAATAATTTTAGATTATTTTTTATTTTTTGTAACCGTAATCATTAAATAATTGGGCAAAACCGAAAATAATCGTAATTTTATCATTAGTTCGACTTTTTAACAAAAATAATCTAATTACTAATGATTATGATTACTATTCATTATTTAACAGGTATGATTCTAAGTCTATATTCATATTTCAGAGCATTTTCTCTGCGTGTATAATTTCGCTCTTCAGTCTCCGTCTAAAGAGTCGAAGTAATAATACTCAAATAAAACATTTACAGACGCAGACGGCGAAAAACTGCAAATGACACGACGCTGCCTGTGTTGTGGTGCGGTGGTGCTGTGCTGCGGTGGTGCGGTGGTGCAACGTCGCGTCGAGTGAGTCAAGTGGCAAGTGAAGTGGCAACGCAAGAAAGGGAAAGAGAGAGAGAGAGAGAGAGGCGCCAAGTGCACTTCATTTCGTTTCCCCTCATAAATTCAAACCAAAAAATTCGCTTAACGCAATGAAGGGACGAACGTAGCGAAGGGGAGGGTAGTCACTGCTTCAAGTGCACTTGGAAACAAGCTGCCTACAGCCTAACAAACACAAACACACACGGGGTTAGAGTTAACCAGGCTTTTTTTTGTCGAGCAGGTGGCTCAGTGTCTGCTAGGAAATTTAGTTGCCTCAACGCAAACCGCAAACGCGACAAAAGCAGAATGCAATTCGCACTTGAAACTGAAGGCAACACAAACATCAACAGGAACCACAAAAAGAAAGCTAGCTATGGTCGAGTAAACGACTAGAAGATACCCATTTATTTATTAAAATATACAACAAATTTTATCTAAGCATTTTAAGCTGGCAATGTTAAAGATAGGTTTAATATTGTAATAGTTATGCCTGTTTTTAGTATCGCTGGAAAAAGAAAGGCATGCTATAGTCGAGAAAATGGCTTTGAGATATCCATTACTTTATTGAAATGTACAATTATTTGTAGCTCATCATTTTAAACTGGCAATGGTAAAGATAAGTTAAACATTGTAATAGTAATGCCTGTTTTTAGTTACGATGGAAAGCTTAAAACAGCCATAACTACCGTAATAGTTAATCGATGTTTTTGCGATTTGGTGGAATGAATAATAATAATAATAGAAAGTGTTTGCTGTCAAAAAGAGTGTTCCATCTTAAAAACTGTGGATGCTGTGGAGTTTTTTCAATTTATCATATCTATTTCGACTCCACTGTTGATACTTAGTTACTTCATAGGATATGTTGCATACACTGCAACCAAAACAATATACCCTTTCACTCTGCGAGCAACAGGGTATAAAAGGTAGACGCTTTGTGGTTAAAACACAAAAAGTTTTCCATTCGCGACGAGTTTTCTCTCTCTCGTGTTGCGCTTTTTCTTCAATTTTCAGCGGAAAATGAAAATTTAAATTTTTAAGCAACGTCGCCGTCGTTGTCGTTGTCGTTGCAGTCTACCGAAAAGTTGCTCAACAGTTTTCTTTCTGCAATTTTTACTTTTCAATTTTTTATTCTTTTTTTTAACTTTTTTTTGTGTTGCAGCTGGGAAATTTCACACATTTCCCACAGCGCATTTTGCAGCGTTTGCCGTGTGTTTTTGCAAATGCTCCATTTGGCTTTTCCTTTTGCCACGAACTTTGCTGCCATTTTGTAATTTTGTCAACGTGCGAAACAGCGGCAAAAGCAGCAGAAGAAAAGTTGAGGCGCGTATTTTTTTGTGGCCCAAACGCTGATGAATGACTGAGAGGTGATGGTTACTAATAAAAGTGTGTGTGTGAGAGAGGGAGAGTGAGAGCAGGGAGAGAGAGGGAGAATGTGCTGCTTTTTTGTTGATGTGCTGCTAAAGTAGCCTGGCAATCATCAGGCCAGGCCAAAGAATGCACATCCGACACGCCGTTTCCTGCAACAGCCACGCCTCCGGACTGACAGCCCCGTCCCTTTTTTTGCTGCCTACTTTCCTGCTGCTGGTTGCATGCAACAAATGCCTCAAGTGCATAACGGCTGCCAGGCATGTTGCCACTGTGAGAGTCGGCCTGGCATAAATCACTGCATTTGCATGTTGAAGCTACTCTCGCTCTTTCTCCCTTTTCACCCTTCCTTTCACTCCCCTTTTCCCTTTGGTTTTCTCTTCTCACTTGCGGCTAATCTTTGGGCTATGCCCGTTGTCCTTGTGCCTGCCTGGCAAAGTGCAGCTTGCTACGCTTTTGTTTGCTTTGCATGCACTCCTCTGTTTGTTCCTGCTTTCTCCCCTCTTCTCCCCTTTTCTACTCCTTAGCTCAATTAATAAAATCACGTAAGGGCGCTACACCAAAGCTGCTAGACTTTAAGTTGTCCAGTATCTATCAGATACAAAAATAGGATATTGGAAAAAACACATAAAAAAAACGATTTTTTTTAAAAAATTTTTAAAATTGCTTAGGAAAAAAAAAAATATTTTTTTTTAAACCTTATTTTACAAAACAACGCCATACTATATTCATGCGCAGCTTTTTATCATTTTATTAATAAAAAAAAAATACTTTATTAAGCGCAATTTGACACCATAAAAGTTTTTAAAAATATACAGGGGTGCCACAATAATCGATTTCGCTTGAATTTCACTTAAGTTTTATACAAATTTAAGTAAAGTTTCATAAAAATTTAAGTGAAATTTCATACAAATTTAAGTGAAATTCAAGCGAAAGCGTTTTGTGTGGCACTCCTGATAAATAAAATTTCAACAAGCAACAAATTTTTTAATTTTATATTTTAATATTTAATATAACAATTAAACTTGAATTTATATTTAAATAGAATTCACCCAAAATTGATTTCTCCAACTCTTAAAGATACAGAGCTCTAGTTGATCATAAAGACAAACGTTATATCAAACTCATCAGCCTTTTCTACCTTCAAGTACTGGGCTAAAAAGTATTCCTTTCAATGGAACATCAGCAGAGGAAAGTAAAGGGAGAGAGGGGGGGGGAACTACTGTTTCCTTTGGCAATTAATTTGTTCTCGTTCAAAGGCATTTTTAATTACATTTCCACACGAAATGCAGCAATTTTGTTTGTGCGCTGTGTTGATTTTCACACCTATATAAATATGCAAAGTTTTTCAGCTGCTTCTCATGCATTTTCCTGCATATTTGCCCAAATTGGGGTCAGAGTCTCTAACAGACAACGAGATAGGGAAATCAATGCAGACACTGTTTATGCCCATTTAGATAATATTTATTGCAACTGCCCCTGGCTTATTTACCCCTCGTAGACTCCACCTCAAATTTTCGCATATTTACGCCAAATTCAAAACCGTGAAAATTCCTTTAACCGGAAAAGCCGTGTCGCTTTGTTCCGCAGGCTTTTGCTTTCGGCATCAGCTGAAGCGCTACTGTCCTCAAATTCAACTTCACTTTCGCTGTTTACTTTCGCACTCGAAATTCAACACGAATTTTCACGAAATAAAAATCTGCTTCGGCTTTCGAAGCATCAACAACAAAAAGAGAGTAGATACTCTTAAAACAGAGAAGAGTTTTTCGCGTCTGCGCAGTGAAAAACTTCGAAATATTTTAAAAAGAGCTTCGAGTCCAATTGGACATGTTAAACGCAGATTTTATAAGAGTTGCAACACTTCAAATTCGAGCTTGAGTTCTTAACTAGACACAGATTCATAGCTAAATTAGTGCGAATGATGCAATTGCTCGACTAAGAGATACTCAGCTCTTGCATAAATAGAAAGATTTTTATAAAGATTAAATTTGATATGAAAAAATGTATAAAATTGTGAAATAATTTCATAGTACTTTTTAATTTGTTTTCAAATTTTTGGATTTTTTTTTACATTTTTTACGTTAACATTTACCATTAAATAACTTTTCAAATAGCACTTCTTTTTGCACTGCTAAAAAAAAAATGTATATAAATGTAAAGAATTACAAACTGAAATTTGTAACTGACCTGGCTTAAGTTTACATACATATATTTCAGCTCTTAATTTAACTGATGAATTGCCATCAATCTTGCACATTTTCCAAAAAAAAAGTATTGAAATAAAAGAGGGAATATTTTAAATGAAAGCAATATGCAGTTGGCAATCAGAATGAAAAACCTATTGCAAGCAGGCTGTAAATTGTAATTTTTACCCAAAAATTTATGCAATTAAAAGAGCACGAAACAAAAACATACAACAAGTGCAAAGACACAAAAAAAAGAGAAGATATGGAATATCAGTTGAACAAAATAGGTAAGTAAATATGCAAATTCTGCAACAGAGATTCATTGGATTTTAATTAAGAGAAAAGGCGAACGAAAACAAACGTACAAAAAAAATACGAGAGAAGTATAGAAACACATGTTTTCTATGTCCAACTAAAAGTTGCCTTTGATTTTGTGATTTTTCTTTGAGAGTTTACTGAATTTAGCTTTGATTTTGTACACAGAAAAATAAGCTTGGAACTCTGTCATAAAATCAAACCAAAACTTGAAATCTTAATAGATTTTTTTGTAGTCTAAAATAAACAATTCCATCCCAAACACAAAAATGAAAAATATATGGTTAAATCTGAAATATTTAATTTGAAATTATATCAGGAATATATAATTCAATAAAATATGAAAATCAAGTATCTTAAACTTGAATTTTATTTTGATTTATTGTCTTCATTTTTTAATTATGAATATCCTGAAAAAAACTCGCTTAAATATAAAATTTTTAACTTGAATTTTAGATACATTTTATTTATAGTAATATAAAGTTAAATAAAATATGAAAATCAGGTATCTTAAATTTGAATTTTATTCTGATTTATTGTCTTCATTTTTCAATTAGGTATATCCTAAAAAAACGAGCTTTAATCTGAAATTCTTAGCTTGAATTTTCAAATAATTTTTTATATTTTTTGTGTAAACTTTCTGAGTGTAATTTCTTTATGCCAGCAACGTATACAGCTTGATTTGTGGCGCTTTGTCTTAGACAAGATGCCACACAGTGAGGCAAGTTGAGTTGAGTAAAGGTTGCCCCCACATGAATCAAGCGCTCACGTAAGCCGTGTGAAACACACACCTAATCCGGGGGAAAGAAGAGAAGAGGAGTAGAAAGGACTACAAGGACTGCTAGTTCAATTCTCGTCAGCGACACACGCATCGGGACGAGGTCAATTTCATGCAGCCCAACAAACAGAACAACAACAACTAGAACAAGGCAAACTATGGGTGGCAACTCTGGCTCTGGCTGCTAGTTGCATGTATGTAGGACACGTACACCTTTTGCTCAACTCAGACTCGACTCGCCTCGACTTTTCTTTTGATGCAGCACGACAGGTTCTCAGCTGTAACTAAACGTCCGTTCCAGCTTTCAGGCGTCTCCCTCCCTTTCCTCCCTTCTCTCTCTCTCTTTATCTCGCTTTTCTCTCATATCAAGCATGTTGGGAGACAGACGATGTTAGACAGTCACGTCCGACCGACCATAATTGATAGTTCAATCTGTTGCAGATCAAACGCTTGACAGCGGCCAACAGATCAAACTGAAAAATTGCCCTCATCGAGCAATTGGCAATGTTAGATGGCCATTTAAGCCATTAAGTCTATAGAAAAGCCTAAGCCAAGTCTTTTAGGATCGCATATATGTCGTTTAAATTGTTAAAAGTAAACAAAAGCCTTTACTTGAACCTATTAAAGTTACTTAACTCGTCAGAAATTTAAATTTTTAGACATTTCTGAGATTGATCCAAAGTTTAATGTGACATTATTTTCAATTGAATTTTCAAGAAAATATTAAAGAAATTTTTCTCAAAATATTAAAAATTGTTTACAACTAAATGAATCGTAAAAATATTATGAAATATTTTTCTTCAGCAATATTAGGAAATTTGTCTATATGTTAAACTATTGACCTATTAATTTTTATTAAAATCAATAAAAGTAAAACTTTGAAAACAATATTCCTAACACTTTAAATGCTTATCAATACTAAGTAATTCGAGTATATTAAGAAATTGTTTCTTAAGCGTTATTCACAATTTGTCCATTATTTAAACTACTCGTATTTACTTTCAATTTGAACTAAGCTAAACTCTATTACGAGTTTAAATTGAATTTCTTTAATATTTTGTTGTTTTTAACTGCAATTGAAGCTGGAAAATTCAATTGCCACTTTAGACTCAACGAGAGAAAAACACCTGAGAAAACAATTTATTTATGAATTTCGTTTTTATTTGCCTTTCTTATAGAAATTCCATATTTATTTTAATGTCTTCGCGTAGTTTGAGAACATTTACAGTGGGTGTTGAGTGCTTCGACAAATGGCAACTTTTTTGTGTCGAAAGCAATTCGGTAAATAGATTTATGCTCAGTTATTCAGTTTTTTTTTTCGTTTCAAGCTCTGTTGCATTTTTTTTCCTCTCTCACCATCTTTTGGTTTTCACAAATATAATAACCAAAGTCTTTTATTGGCTACTGGGTTTTGTGCCAATTTTGTTTACTGCTCATGTTTTGTCGCTTTATTTTAATGGCCGGTGCGTTAGAGTTCTGGCTTCATTTATGTTTATGCTCGCATTTCTTTCTTTTTTTATTTCTGTAATTTAAGCGTCGAGTGCTGCACATAAATTCTCACCGAGCTGTTGAGAGGTCACGTTGTCTCATTAAAACAACAACAGCAATAAATGTAATAACAACCGCATTAAAAGTCACACGCATGTCAAACACAATCGTCTTTACCTTTGTTTGAGTTTCAAGTTAATAAAGTCAGTAAAAGTATATTTTAAAAAATATTTAAGTTGAGTTTCTTTACACCGAAAAATATTTATATTTTTGAATAAATTCTTATGAAATACTTCGAATTTTTAAGTACGACTATTATAATATCAAATATTGTAGATATATTTTAAAAATTTATTTATTTGAAATAATTATTTATAAAGAACCTTTATCATTATTATATCTCCTTTTATAAAACTATAGCTACAAAAGTTACTTTAATCCGAAAAATATGTATATTTTTGAACAAATTCTTATGGAATACTTAGAAGTTTTAAGTACGACTCTAATAATATCAAATATTGAGGATATATTTTTAAAATAATTTATTTGAAATGATTATTTTCAAAGAACATTTATCATTATAATTTCTTCATTTATAAAACTATAGCAACAAAATAATTATAATATTTCAAAGCCCTTACTTTATAATGATATATTTTGGAAAATGATATTGAACTCATCCATTAATTTTTAAAATAAAATAATAATAAAAAAACCCTTTAAAATGCTTGCATATTAATTACTGAACTAATATATTTGGAATTGATAGATTGTATGACTCAAATCACAATCTAATATGATCATTTTGAAGGAAACACGCACTTTGCTATTTTTAATAGATAATAACTGACAACGCGTGCAAATACGTATTATTTACCTTCTATTAGCTCATATTAGCCTTCATTCTTGGAAATTGTTCTACATTTCTACTCATATATTGTAGAAGAGTCTAGATTAGAAGTAAACTGGGGGAACATCATTCATATGCTCGTGTGAGCATTATCAATTAAAATAATTCATAGATACTCGCATATAATAGTAATAATAGCCATAATATCTTATCAATTCAATTGTCAATTTTCGAGCTAATCGCAACTTCTTATAGCTACTGTCGTTGAGGAAGAGACTTTAGTCTCGACTAGATCGTCAAACGGTGCTCATAATTAATATTTGATAAAGTGCAAAACTAGTTGAAATATTTTATTGAACATTTTAAGAAACTATAAGAAAATCTCATTATGAATGGTAAATTTGTAAAAACATTTCTAAATAATATTCAGAAGCTAACAAAAAACAGATTTTAAATATAAATAAATATAAAATGGAGTGATAAATACATTTTTTCTTTTAAACTAATAGATTTCCGTATAAAAAGGAAATAAAAAGGAAATTGATAAAAAATAAAAGAAAAATCATTACAAATAATAAATGTGCAACATACAAATTAAAATCTAATGATTAGTCGGAAAATATAATAACAAAAAAGAAGAATAGCAAATTACTCATTAAATATTTTAAAAATAATTTGTTTTCTTATCGCAACTCTTTGAATAACAAAATGTTTGTTGTTTGATTAGTTTTTAAGAAAAAAGCTGTGAATGCTTACCATTAAAATATATATAAATTATTTTAAATATGCTAGAAATTAGCTGAAATTGTTTTCTTGATTGGAAATTATCCGAATGTATAATGAAAAGTTCATTAGAAATATAAAATTAATAATCATAATTATTTTCCTAAATTCGTTTTTTATCACAAATATTGTTTGATTGTATTTAAAGGCAACGGCTGTGATTGGCTGCCACTGTTGTTGTTGTTGGCAGCAGTTGCTGTGGCGCTGCAAAGTGAATTGCGGCACGCCACATGCGACAACGAGGAGCGTCATGAGAACCAGTTGATGTGTGCGGGCAAAGCATTTGGATGTCTGGTGCCGTATCCGGATAATTGCAGTTTGTTCCTGGTCTGCGATTGCGTCTATCCCACGGTCAAACTCTGCCCCGGCAAGTTGTGGTGGGACAATGAGACACAAAACTGCAATTATGCACAGAATACAAAGTGCATTTATTACACCTTTACAACACCTGAGCCAAGTACAAATAGTCCAGAAGATAATACAGCTATGACCACTTTGAGTTGGAGCACCACCGCGGAGAACTGGCCCACTTCCAGCTGGGATCCACCGCCAGCACCACCGGGAATAAATGAAACATTCTGTAAACATTTCAAAGACGGTTCTGTGCATCGTTATCCCTACGATTGTAATGCGTACATCAATTGTACTCACGGTTGGCCCGTCCTGAATTATTGTGCTCCCGATAAGGTTTTTAATCAGGATTTGCTCATTTGTGACACACCAGAAACCGCGCACTGTGAGCCACTTCCATTGCCAAGCACAACAACCACCGAGGCAACTACAATTGAACCAACAACAACCACAATTGAACCTACAACCACCACAGCTGATGATGGCCAATGTGGTGCGCCGCCTGTTGGCATCGATGATGATTTCTGTTGGTCTCTGGGCAATGGATTCTATGTTTATCCCTACGATTGCAGTGCCTATCTCAGCTGTCGCAATGGCTGCACTAACTTGGCCTATTGCATACCCGATAAGTTGTTTAATCCCCTGCTCCACATCTGCGATTCTCCCAATTCCGTCCAGTGCACACCTGAACCTTATCCAACCACCACAATCGAGACAACGCAAGGATCCACGGTGGAAACGAGCACCACAGTCATACCCAGCACCACTGTGCCTACAACAACAACAACTGCACCAACAACACTGCCACCCGATGTGAATGAAAATGCCTGCCGGAATTATCCCGATAATACAAGGCTTCCCTATGCGGGCAACTGTTCCCAGTATTTGCTTTGTCAGAATCAAGAGGTAAAAATCTATAAGATATTGGCCGTGTTCACCAGAACTAATCAATCAGTAATCATGTATCAGAAATCAAAAAATTGTCGATGGGCTTCTGGTGAACGCTTTGATGAAATTTTGGGGCAAAATCAAAGTTGTCATTTCTTTTTTTGTCAAAGGAGTTAATAATTATTAAAAGAATTCAAAACAATTTGGCGCCCAATGCTTAATGAAATAGAAATGAACACAGCAAAAGACCAGATTTAAAATAATAGATGATATGTTGCATTAATCAATAACTAAGCCAATATTGTATGCGAATTTAATATTTTATATGAGAAAGTTTAAAGCACTTTTCTTAACCGTATTCCTTAAAAATACGCAGACTTCAACGTCTTCTTTTCATTTTTTTTTAGAAATATTAATATAGTGGTTTCCTTATTAATTCTGTACTATTTATTTTCAAATCCTGTGTTCTGTTGATTACGATTTGTTGTATCGATAACAAAGCATCACAATCACAGAATTTCAGCGTACTATTTTGCTGATGAAATTTTCAGTCATCATAATCACAAAATTTGAAATCATGATTGCTAATCACTGCCGTTCACCAGAATAATCATAAAAATTTCATCGATATTCTGTTGTCGATTTGTTCTGGTGAACACGGCCATTGATACGAATTATTTTGACCGATATATTTTTTTGATAAAAATAGCACTATCAATTATTTTTGTTCCATTAGCTTTTTTTAATCTTTTTTTTATTCTTGTCACAAATTTCTTATTGAATTATTTTATTTAATTGATTTTACTATATATCTTTGCGAGAAACACAATTTATTATAAGCGAAAACGCGACTATTTTAACGACATACCTAAATGTAGATATTATCAATAATATTGATATTTTGTTTGATCAAAAATATGCAGTAAAAAATTAATTTTGTTAAAAACAAAATGATATTGATCTTTATGTTTTTATCGTCAGAAATATAAAGTAAAATTAGATTTTTTCATGTCAAAATATTATTATATTATTGAAATTTATACTTGTAAAATTTTTAGTGAAAATAATATTTATTTAAAATTTGATCAATATTGAGTTTTTGAAAAAAGTTTAAGTATCAGAAATATCAAGAAATATTTAATATCTTATAAAAAAAAAGATATTAAAAAAAAAAAAATAAAAAAACTAATTTCTTTTGTCAAAAATTTCAAGGTTATAATTTATTTTATACAATAAATTCTTTAGTAAATTTTAAATATTTATTGAAATATTAATTTCAATTTTTAAAATTAATTTATAATGATGAAATTAGTACATTTTTGTTGTAAAATAAATTAAAATGATAAGTTATTGTAAAGAATTCGGAAAAATTATAATTTTTCCATTTCAAAACATTTTCTTATTTGAAATTTTTGACAAAAAAAAAAAAAATTATATATTTTTCAAATCTAAATAAATATTTAAAATATCTACACCTGTAGGTAATTCTCGGACAATGCACCAATGGACTTCTGTTTAATCCCGATCTTGGCATCTGCGATGAGGCCAACGATGTGTATTGCTATGGCGATCGCACCACCAGCAGCACTACCTCCACCAGCACCACAAAAGCACCGACAACGGTAACGATTCCAACCACAACGACACCTGGAGCAGCTGAACTATGTGCAGATCAGGAGGTTGGCGTCTCTTTTCCCTATGTGGAGGATTGCAGCAAATATATACTGTGCCTCGGAGGTGGTACATACTATATAGCACCCTGTGCTGGAGGATATTACGATCCCAAGACTGAAGCCTGTGGTCCCAATGTTTCACCAACAGCCTGCAAGGAAAAAGACACAACAACAACGACAACCGTTGCAAGCACAACAACAACAGAAGTTGTTACTCCTCCACCAACAACAACAACGACGACTTTAAAACCAGAGCAACCTGCGGGAATTTGTGGTGACAGGGATGAGGGAGAAATGATTGCGTATCCCAGGGACTGCAGTAAATATATTGTGTGTGTCTCGCCGATTCCCGTTGCCTTCTATTGCCTCGAGGGTTTCTATTTCAATGCGAAGCGACAGCAATGTGTGAGCTGGCAGGAAAGTGATTGCGATCAGGAAATCAGCACAACACCTGGTTACACTTCAGCTCCTTTGGAGCCGACGATTTGTACGAACAGCAGTCGAGATACCTTCCCGTATCCGGAGAATTGTCAGTGGTTCATACGCTGTGTGAATGATCACATCTATATGATGGATGTGTGCAACTGTGGCGAGTACTACGATCCCGTACAGGGTGTCTGTGGAGTGGACGTGCCCCACGATGCCTGTCGCTGGGATTACGCGTCAACCAGCACACCAGAACCCACCACACCAGAACCCACCACACCCGAACCCACCACACCCGAACCCACCACAGCAATCACACGACCACCAGCCCAAAAGGGTCCTTGTGACGATGTCGCGGATGGAGACTTGGTTCCCTATCCCAACGATTGCTCCAAGTACATCAAGTGCGATCGCCCCATTGCCTCGGCCTTTGACTGCAAGGACGGCGAGGAGTTTAGTCCGGAACTGCGCAAGTGCATGGATGCTTCACTGGCCAACTGTAATCCGGGTCCAACAGGACCTTCAACGGGCACCACACCTATTTTGACAACAACAAATTCAGATACTACGGAATCTACTCCTTCTACAACTGAGGAAATTTCCACTACAGAAACAACTCCTCCTACAACTGAGGAAATTTCCACAACGCAAGCAATTTCTACAACAGAAACTTCCACCACTGAAATCACTTCGACGACAGCGCCACCTAGCGGCATATGTGGAGGCAAAGATGAAGGAACTCTCGTACCATATCCCAATAATTGCGGCAAATATATAGTCTGTAAAGAACCCATACCCATTGGCTATGATTGTCCCGAGGGTCTGGAGTTCAGTCCTACGGAGTTGAAGTGCATGGATCCAGATAAGGCCAATTGCAATGGGGGAACAACACCGGGATCAACTACACCGATTCCCCCGTATTCAACGGAAACAACAGCCGAATTCACAACAGAGGACCCTTCTACTTCTACACCGACAATAACCGATTCTACAACTACAGATTCTTCAACTACCGATTCTACAACAACAATAGTCGACACAACGACTCCTTTAACGACAGTAACTGATTCAACTTCAACAATAACCGATTCAACTCCAACAATAACCGATTCAACTCCAACAATAACCGATTCGACTACAACAATAACCGATTCGACTTCAACAATAACCGATTCAACAACATTTTCTACCACAGAAGAGCCTTGTACTTCAACACCTACTATAACCGATTCTACAATAACCGATTCTACAAGTACAGTAGTCGATACTACGACTCCTTTAACAACGGAATCAGATTCTACTTCAACAATAACCGATTCAACTTCAACAATAACCGATTCAACTTCAACAATAACCGATTCAACCACAGTTTCTACAACAGAAGAGCCTTCAACTTCCACACCCACAATAACCGATTCCACAACAACCGAGTCTACAACAACCACAACAACGATACATCCCGATACACCCAATATTTGTTGTGGTGTTCCTCTGGGCACGATTCTTCCTTATCCCACCGATTGCAACAGATATGTCGTTTGTGACTATCCCATTCCATATTCTGTGGTCTGTCCAGAAGGCACAGCCTTCGATCCACTTGATTTGATGTGCACTGCCGAGGGCGTTGAATATTGTATCTAAATAGTTTATCTGAAAACGAACCAAACTCAGCGAGTTCCTTAATAACTTAAATCTTAACTAATTTCAAAAAGATTTTAAGTACTTTAACTTGAAGATATATATAACCAATGATCATAAATGGTGTCTAGTTTACTTGCAAAATCTTATCAAAATATTTTTTATTTTAAATCTTCATAAATTTCAAATATGTAAATTTCATGTATGTAAATTTTAAAATAAATAAAATTTAATCAATTAAATTATTTGATTTTCATTTTTAATCTTAACTAAATTTAGATTTTTCAGGAACTCTGGAATTTTTAAAAATATTCTTTATTAATCTTCACTGATTTCAAAAAGATTTCACTTATATAAGTATTATCTTCAGTCAATTTTAAAACCAAAGCACATTAAAAGTCCTCCCTTCACTTGCAAAATCAATCGACTAAATGCACTAAATGCAAATCCTTTTAAAGGAAGGCACTCGTAAGGCCTCCGAGTAGCTCAAACAGGTATCAGTTACAAGTAAACCCTTTTAGGAAAGCAACAGCACAAAGTACTCGTCGAAAGATAATTTACCACTTAACATTCAAGCCATTTGGCCACAAACGGTTTGTCATTTAGGGGGGGTACAAAAAAGAAAAGAGGCTCGCGACAAAGCAGCAAGAAAAAAGGAAAGGAAAGAAAAGGAAAAGGAAGCCCCACAGCAAGGTCTTGATATTAGCAACAGGCTAACAAACAGAACAGAACAGCAAAGCAAATTGAAGTCGTACTTGGGATAATATCGCTTACAAGTTGCAGCAATTTATCGTTGTTTGATTTTGCTGGAGTCTCCTCTGCCCCCTAAACCTAATCAGATTTTGGGTTGGCACAATTGGCTAAGGAATTATGTTAGGAACTGTTGTTGCTGTTGTTGCTCAGTGTGTCTAGAAAGAGCCGAAAATGTTGTGTCGAACAAGTCGAAAGTAATGTGACAACAACAAGGATGCGAAATAAACACATTCGGAGCAAATTGTTTGGCAATAATGTTAACTTAATGCGTTCCATTTGTCGCAATTCAAACGATAGACACGCATTGCGATTTGTAAGAGATTTTGAAAGTCCCTGGAGAGAAGTGAATATCCTTAAGTGTTTATTTCAAGTGTCTATCTAAAAACACACAGAGAAAAAAGCATAAAAAAAAGTTTTTTGATTATTTCATATTATATTTAAATCGAGATAAAATATAAACAATTTTATTTAACTAAAATCATAATTATAAATCAAACTTAACATAAATATTGGAGAGCCAAAGTGGATAAAAATTAAATTGCAAAAAGTTATATTTAGTTTAAATAATTCAGCACAAAGTATTTTATAATCGACATTCAAGTTATCGAATTGAAGCCTTTAAGTCTAATTTTAAATATGAAATATTAAATATAAATATTAAAAAAAACACTCTAAAAGCTAAATTAAAATATGTTGAAATTTTTAATTTTAAATGAAATTTATTAAAATTTAGCTAGACTTTTAATTCAATTTATAATAAAAGCTCAAATACTAAAAATTAATTAATTTTTATAAAAATATAAATGGTTAAATTTTTATCTGGGCTGAAGTAACAAATCACTCTCGTTCTTTCTCTCTCTCTCTCTCTCTCTCTCTCTCTCTCTTTCTCTCTACATATGTTGACATCGATAAATCTCTAGGCCAATTTCGAGAGCAACTTCAAACTTGGCCGGGCTAAAAACAATTTGGTTGCACATTTATATTGCTTTCGTTGACACCCGGCCAAGTCAAGTTGAAAGTGCTGCCAAAAACTGTTGCCCGCCTTTTTCTGGGCCCTGAGCCAAGCTCATAAATGTCACACTTGGCGTATGCTTAATCACAACATTGCGCATACGACATGTGCAAAAGAGGGGCAGAGAAAAGTTTTCTAAACCATTTAAAATTAAGCTAAACTCAAATGTTGTTATGCATTTCGCATTTGCGACAGCTGAGAACAGTATTTTGTCAGGTTGACAGTTGTGGAAAATTCCCTAATTTCCTTTTAGACCATATGCACAGCAGTTGTAACTAACAATTAGCACATCTCTCGACATTTTCCATCTATATTTTCCACATTTTAACCCTCTGGCTGTTTTTGTTTGTTGTTTTTGGTCGCAGAGTTTATGAAACTTTTGCCAGCAAATATTAATGTGCAATTCCATCCATTTATGTAAAATGTACTCGGTGTTTTATGCCACCCGCGAGAATTTGCCATGTTTTCGCAACAGATAGACTGAAAAGTTGAGTTCAGTTCAGTTTAGTTCCCTTTCTGGACATAAAATACTGTATATGTATATTAAATGGTAGTTGGCAAATAAAAATGCATAGCTACAAAACTGCAAAACTCGTATCTCGTAACAATATTTGCATTTAAGCAAATTCCATAAAAGCCTTTACTCCATTGCCATAAACAAACAAACCTAAGCCCGAACAAATGGTTTTATGAATTTATGAAAATTAAATCAAATGGAGGAGTTTTGAAACTTTTTGAACTCTGAACACGATTCATTCACTGTCTGTTTGTTGGAGTGAAGGATTATGTGTCCAGAAAAATGTTTATCGATCGATTTGAGTGACAAATGTATTTATTACTTGATTACTACAACTAGTTGCACAAGTTTTGATATGGTTTAAGGGCAAAGTGAATAGGAATTTGGGAAATTTAGTTAGTTTCTAGGATATTTTAACATTTAATTAACTATTCTGATTTTTGCTGTCCCTTTTCCACATATTTTCTATAAACATTTCAGACACCTTAAAGCATACCTGTTAAATTTCGATTAGAATTACTAATCAATTAGATTATTTTTGGAAATATGATCGTAGTGATTATATAATTCACTGTTGAATAGTTTGTGATTTTTTAATGATTACGATTACAAAAAATCAGAAAAAATCTAAAATTATTACAATTATTCAAAAATTGTCAAAAAAAAATCAAAAATAATCTTTTTGATCATTTCGGATTATTTTTGATTGATTATTATTGCTACTTTGATTGTGAAAATTTAAAATAATTTTATTTTTACTAAATTGTCATAAATAATCAAAAATAATCAGAAATAATCAGAAAAAATCAAAAATAATCCAAAATACTCAAAACATTATTTATTATTATTTTTGATTTTTTCTGCTTTTTTTTTAATAATTGTAATAATTTTGGATCTTTTCTTATTTTTTGTAATCGTAATCATTAAACAATTGGGCAAAACCGAAAATAATCGTTAATTTAATCATTAGTTCGACTTTCAAACAAAATTAATCTAATTACCAATTATTATGACTACTAATTATTTAAAAGGTATGCTTTAAAGTTGTTGCCTAACACGAAAAACATACTTAAGACAAACAAATAGTTTTGATAGACAAGTTTATTTTTTATTCATTTACATCTAACTAGTTACAAATTTGGATAAGAAGCGAATTGAATTTAGTTGGTTTCTCTTGGCTTTCAGTTTTCCTTGGAGTTAGTGTCGTCGGCTTCGTGATAATTAGCTGACGGATAATCATCGCCCACAGAAGCCTCATCGGCATCCAAGTATTCCTCGCCCTCGGGAGCACCACGCCAGTAGCCCCAGCCATTGTTCCAGCCATTGTTCCAGCCATTATTCCAGCCATTATTGTGATGATGATGATGGCCATGATCATGTCCATCATGATCCTATCCATTCGATTACCGATCTGAGCATTGGCAATTGAGCTGGACACACCCGAAACAATTGAAGAACTGTTGCCAACTGTCAGCGTGTTATTCCTGTTCTGTGCCGCCAGCTGCTTCGACAATTGGGCCAGAGCTGCCGTCAGAGCCCCAATGTTGACTGGATAATAGCCAGATCCGCCGAATTGAGGAGCTGCCAGAGAGTAGGCAAAGATGCTGCCCAAAAGCAGAGTAACAACTGAAACAATATGCATGGCTGGTTAACTTTGGCTACAAGTCGCAACTCGAACTGTACTTTCTGAGTACAGATAAGACGCTTTTATAGCTGAAAACCCAAAAAAAAACTAAATGCTGTTACAACAAGTGTACAAAAACAGGCCAAAAGAATCTTAACATCGCTTCAATTCAAAATTAAACAAACACATCAAGGCAACAGCTGCTGTAAAGCAAACAAGCTGCAATGTTAAATGTTTGTTTGACTTTCGATTTCATCAAACACCTAAACAACTTTACAACCATACAAGATTTAAAGTTTATTTAACATGTTTTTAGGTAAACATATAATAATTGGGGCATGGCTGCTTAGACCCGAAAATTATTCACTACATCTATTGTTAGTTAAATGTCAAGAAGTCAATTGTTCTTGTGTGTTTTATTTAGAATGGAAAACATCAGCATTGTTTATAAGCTTTGGCATTTTAGAGAAATAAGTAAGTATAAGTTAAGTGAGTTTTAATTGTTTCTCATATTTTAAGTTAGTGAAAAGTATTATAATTTATAAGAGTGAGCTTGTAAATATAATTAAATAATCAAGAGATTAAAGAAAATATATTTTTGACAAATCAACGAAATGTTTGACAAAGTCTTAAAGTATTTATTTAAATAAAAATTAGTTGATTAAATTAAAATTAAATTTAATTTAAATTAATTTATTATTATCTTACATTCTAGCGCTACAAAAAGTTCCTTATAAATTAACTGCAATATTAACTATATTTATTTATTAACCTTATCAATTTCAAAATTATTTTATTTATGTATTATTTTATTTTATTTACGTATTAAACCAATTTTAATGCATATATTTTATATTTTCTAATTTCTATTGAAATTTTCTCTTTTATATTATTTTTTGTTTCGTGTTTTTTTTTAAATTTTAATATTTAATTGTTTATTTTTTTTTTCAGAGAGAGTATAATAATTCAATAAAAATTTATTATTATTATTTTACATTCTAGTGCTACAAGGAATTCTTTAAAAATTAATGTAATACTTACTATCTTTATTTATTAACCTATTGTTCAATCTTCAAGTTATTAATTTAATTTAAGTATGAAACCAATTTTAATACTTGTATTCTATATTTTCATATTACTATTGCAATTTTTTATTTTATATTCTTTTGCGTTACGTGTTTTCTTTTTTTTAATTTTAATTTCTATATTTAATTGTTTATTTTTTTTAGAGAGAGCATAATAAAGTACGAGTTGAATTATCTGCTCTTCAAAAAAACTTTAACTTTCTTAAATATGTCAAGCCAATCAAAAAGTTACCAAATTTTGTTAACTGTTGATTGTAAATTGGAAGTGTATGTAGCTCATCAGGCAAATAACATTCGCTAAGCGAGCACAAATCCATCTACTTAACATTCCCGCCAAAGAACATAAACGAGAGCGATTACAACTTGTAATACACACGATTTTGTCATATAAATATAAAAGGGAGCTCACAAATTTAACGCTTAGGTTTTTACGAGTGCAAAAGGAAAGCGAACGAATTCAGGCCAATCTTTCACCCGGAACTTGGCATTCATATTCATAAAAGACACGCGTCATTATGAGTATGTCAGAGGGGGACGAGTATAACAGGAGAGGGAGAGGAAGAGGGGGAGGGAAAGGAAGTGCGGTGTAAACAAGTCGACAACAAATTACGAGTCTGGCAACAAAAATTTTATGGACTACACGTTGATTGAAGATTGCGTTGCGTATACGCAACGTGTGACGAGAGCGGTCACAAAAATTGTGACTTAATTAAAAAAAGAAAAACAAGACAAATGCATTGAAAATATTGAAATTACATGTTTTTTAATTAAATGAGAAATGTAAATACATGTGCAAATTAGCCGCAAGCTCTTGCTCTCTCTCTCTTTCTCTGTCTGTCTCTCTGTCTTTCTATTTACCTGCCCCACATTGATGCTCAACATTGTCTTTTGTGTCTTTTTTTAGACGAAAGCGAACAGGAAAATTGCTTTAAAATTAATTAACCACAGGCAGTGTATGTGATGAGATTTCTATTAATTGAAGAGCACATTTTCATCGAAGGCAAATGTAAAATAAATGAAAATGTTCTCTCTCTTTCTTACACTCTCGTCTCGTTTTGATTTAATTAAACTGCTTTTGACGACTGAGAAATCGATTTAAGATGCGGAATAAATGTACTTAAATGGATCAACTTTACGAATTGCTAATTTTTCGGGGTAATCACAAACAAACCCGTCTGTGGCAACTTTTTAACATTTGCGACATACATATATGCAAAACTTACACTGTGCTACACAAACTGGCACTGACTTGTGTGTTTATTTAATATCTATGCTCGTAAAATAAATTAAACATTCATATTCCGTTTATTTACTTAGGCAAATTGAGTTTCTCCACAGTTGACATGCTGAATACGCAAAAAAAGAAGGAATTTTCCGCAGAGTGAGAGACAGAGAGAGAGGGAGAGAGGGGGAGATACGCTGAGAAGAGAACTCTCTTCTCTCAAGTTAGTCAAAAGTCATCGCTGTATTTTGGGTGGGGGGCGAAGTAAGATCTGGTTCTGTTGTAAAACAGGAAACGAATGTCTGTTGCATGCCAAAGTGACAAATGTCATGAAATATTCAATTTGCCAACAACAGCAAAAAAGCCAAAGAAGCCAGAAAGTGACTTCTCAGTTAGCCCCAGTTTGGCCATTCACCTTGGAAGCAAAACAACTTTAAAAATGTCTTAAAAAATAATATATGTGTATGTGTAAAGTTTAATTTAAAGCATAACTATGAAGTGGTTAAAATTCATACCTGTTAAATAATGATTAGTAATCAAAATCATTAGTAATTAGATTATTTTTGATTTAAAAGTCTAACTAATGATTAAATTACGATTATTTTCAGTTTTGTCCAATTATTTAATGATGACGATTACAAAAAATCAAAAATAATCTAAAATTATTACAAATTCTTCAATAAGAAATAGTCAGAAAAAATAAAAAATAGTTACAAAAATAATATCTTTTTGAGTATTTCAGGTTATTTTTTATTTTTCTGATTATTTCTGATTATTTTTGATTATTTCTGATTATTTATGACTCTTTAGTAAAAATCAAAATATTTTAGATTTTCACAATCAAAGTAGCCAAAATAATCAGTAAAAATCAAAAACAATCCAAAATAATCAGAAAGATAATTTTTGATTTTTCTGAATATTTTTGAATCAGTTGTAATCATTTTAGATTTTTTCTGATTTTTCAACAGTGAATTATATAGTCACTACGATTATTTCCAAAAATAATCTAATTGATTAGTAATACTAATCGAAATTTAAGAGGTATGCTTTAATTGCACATAGAGAAAAACTCTCTCAATTCAAAACACTGAAAAAAAAATTGGATTTGTCGAAGGTGCCGAAAATGAAAAAATTTCAACTATGTAGAATAACTCAATTTAAATTAATGAATTTCAAATAAAAGTATTTCCCAAAATATCACAATTCGACACAATTCGAACACTCAAAATTTCAAAACCCAAGTTTCAACTTTTACAAAAATAACACTTTAAAATTGATTCTGAGACGTTTTATTTTTTTTTGTAAAATATCAATCCAAAATGGACCCAAAATTTGGCAAGTTCAGTTGCTAAATAAAAGTTTTATCACATTTAAAACTTAAACTAAAGTAAATAATTTATTATAAATAGTTTATCTTACACTTACTTCATAATTCAACTGAACAACATTACCAGCATATTTAAACTGGGTATTCTTTTATGCTTAGAGGAATTTTAACAAAATATATTAGATGCAATTAACAACAGTGGTATGCCATTGTAAATATAGAGAGACACTTAAGTGCTTGTTCAATTGATTGGCCCCTTCAGGCCAAACAATTACAGACACACACACACACACACACAGATACACGCAAGTCATTGGCCATAAACCCTTAACAGGTCATAATTGGCAATCGAGTATAAAATATCATGTCATATGTGTGTTGTTGGGGGTCAACAACAACAACAACAACAACAATGAGATGAACAACAATGTTCATAAATCAAACACGTTGAGCCACAAAAACAATGTGTTTAGAGCACACACTCATAAATACATGTATGTGTGTGCGTGTTGTGCGTGTGTGTGTGTGTGTGTGTGTAAGGAAATGCTTCGTTTTCATTGTGTAAATATTTAAGCACACAATAAAATGGAAACAATGGGAGGCATGCCACACCCACCTGCCGCCTTTTGTTTCCTTCTGACTGCAAGGGGACAAAAAAAAAAAAATACATAAAAGGAACCGACTAAAAGATACCTGTAACGCAATTCAAAATTTAAAAAGATGGCTTTTTAAAATTAAGAATTTCTTATCTTAAATAAACAAGAAATATACAAAAATTAAAGGAAAACAAAACTATATGGTCGTAAATTCAAATTGTTTCCTGTATTTTTAAAGATGTTTTGGCTCTGAACTTATTGCAGCTTATAAAAAAATTCTATAATTTTACCTCTGAGTTTCTCGGTAAAAAACTGCTGCATACATTTAGGCGCTTGCGTTTCGGAAAAACTCGAAGCAGTCATAACTAACGATATTTTAATCCGATCTTTGTGTAATTAAATAGGAAGATTGAAAATAAAAATAACTTGAATGTTAACCAATTTCGTCTGATATATACAGTGTGCCACTAATGTTTTCATACAGCATATATTTTTCAAATTTGCGTATAATAAAGATGTTTTGATGCGGGTTTCTTATATTAATATTTTATTCAATTAAATTCCGTTCTAATGATGTAAAAATTTCTTTAACCCATTAAGTACCCAATTTTTATTTAAAAAAAAATTTAATTTTTCAACTTCGATTTTTTCCAAAAAGTATTTCGAGACAGAAAAATTCTTCAAACAATTCTAAGAGTGACTGCAAAAAAAATTTTCAAGAATATTGTTGCTAGTATTTTTTATAATTTTTTGAAAATCCTATAAAATTACGATTTTACAAATTTTGTACCTAGATCGTCTCAACTGTTAATGTTGATCAATAATATAAACATATATTATAATTATCTGCCTAAAATGCATCATATTTTTATCTAAACTACTACAAATAAAATATACCCTAATAATCTACAATTAAGGGGTATCAAAACAAAAGCGTAGCAGGTGTCAAATGTTGCGGCCAAAGAAAAGGCAAAGTCAGTTTTTCCCACCCCAAAACCCAAAACTGCTGTAACATATGACACACACACAACACACACACAACACAACACACACACACATTTTTAAGTTCGATTTGAACATTTTACGTAAGTAAAATTCAAAAATTGCGTTGCGGAACTTTTGCTACGTGCTGTTCTAAACAAGCACGATTGTAGATGCTGCTTTGAGCCTGATGCCAGCTGCCAGACATTTTTGGAGAAAAGAGAGTGAGAGAAAGAGAGGAGAGAGAGAGCGAAAGAGAGAGAAAGACAACCTATGCTCACATTAGTTGTGAGCACATAAAAAACAAATAAATTGTCTGCGCCCCATTGGATTTTATGACTGCAGCAGAAATGATTTACAGATCACAAAACGTGTCCTCTTCCGATTTGATTTTTTTGTTGTTGTGCAGAATTGACATTTTAGCCATGTTTACATTCAATCAAAAAAAAAAAGTTTAAATTCAAGCACTTTTTAATTAGACGCTATTACCTGAGGAGCAAAAAAAAAACTTTTTAGCGTTGGCAAAAAAAACTTTATAATCGCAACTTTTTTGCAGTCAGTTTGCAATACAATGTTGCACTGTGGTTAATCTGTCAAAATTAGCTGGCAAAATATTTGGATGAGGTTTGAACAAGAAATGTTTTTAGGAATTTATGGAGATGGTTTAAAATTTTTAGTAACATTCTTGTGGAGCGTGGAGCCCGTTAAAGATAAACTTATTTTTAAAAAATTGCAGAAGGAGAAAAAAATGTGTTTTCAACAATTTTGAACACATATTAATTTTTCAGGAATTATAAGAAGATATAAAAAAAATGCTAAGTCAAAAAAAATTAAAAAATTAAACCAAATAACTTTTCAACTTTTTTTTGCCATCTTTACTTTAATTGTGGTATGAATTTTTCTTATAAGTTTTCAGAATATAGTACATATGTATATTTAGAATATACATATTTTAAAATATATATTTAAAAGTTACAG
The DNA here is from genome assembly GCA_037043495.1 of Drosophila recens. Classification (NCBI taxonomy): domain Eukaryota; kingdom Metazoa; phylum Arthropoda; class Insecta; order Diptera; family Drosophilidae; genus Drosophila; species Drosophila recens. Next base: position 45,206 of record JBAMBJ010001426.1, on the reverse strand, counting down.
GTTTTTTGCCACCTTCTTTTCATAATTGAGCCATCGTGCGTTGACTCAATCAGTTTGCGTTGAAAATATTTTTGAAAACGAATTATTGACAATTGCAATTCAATTTCACACACAATTTGGCCCAAAATCGTTGTCCTTGTTGTCGTTGTTGTTGTTATCGTTGTTGTTGTTGTCGTTGCCACCGGAAATAGCAGGGAAAACTTTGCGCCGAGTGCAGCTGAAAACTTTCTGCACTTCGTGCCGTCGATTTGAGTTGAGTTGAGTTTTCAGTTCAATTCCATGGAAATGTAATTCAATGCTGTCGCATGTTGTGCACACTCCAAAAGAAAGTAAATAAATATCAACAACAAATGCACTAAAATATTGTGCCGTTACATTTGATTGAATGTGCCGCTGATTGAGATGCGTATTGTAAGGACTTCAATCAAGTCTGTCATCGCTTTTGTGACAGTTTTTCCCCGACAGTTTTCCAACGCTCGAAATCACCTTAATTGCTGCCTCTCCTTACAAAAAGTAAATAGTAACTCAGAGCTTGAAATATTTCATGATTCATTTGATGTTAGCTTTTAGGTAACTAAGATAATTAAAATTAAAAATTGAATAAACTAAGACAAACTAAATTTTAAATGGATCATTTTTACTTTTATATAATTGAAATATTTCAATAAATAAGAACTCAAGTTTTAAACAATTTAAATACATAAAAGGAATCATTAAATAAAAATTGAGTTTTCTCACTTAGCTTCAATTGAAGTAAAGAAATTTGCATAAATAGTTAAAAGAATTGCGTAAAAATGCAATAAATCAAATAGCGACAATAATCTCATTAAAAATACATGAAACATACTTTCATATGGAGAAGTCGAACCCAAATCTCAAGCTGGATCGGGACCTTTTAAGGCCAACACCTTTGGATGAGGCAGATACATATTCTGACACAAATAAGGTAAAACAAAATCCACCGAATGTGGCCCCAATCCATTTGCAAAAAAAAAAATAAAATGCCAAGAAAATGAAATGGGTAAAAACTTTGAGAGAACATGTTTCATTTCGCGACGAATTATCGAAACCAGCAGCTTTTTCAAGTTTACGCAAAAATTTCATACGTGATTTTACGCCGACACGACGGAAATGAGAGCTTTATAGAAACCATATATCATTGTAAAATGACACTTTTATTGTATGCCAAAAGTACAAAAGGCGCTGAAATTTAATGAATCTATTTTGACATTTAATGGGGGGAATGGGGAGAAACCTTTATCACGGACAAGGGAGAGTTTTAGAAAGCCTTTAGAAATTTATGAGTTGTATTGCACAGTTAGTCATGAAATTGTTTTGACAATAAAGAAAAATGCACAAATACCTTTAAGCAGAAAAATTAATGTTTTTAAATTTTGAAGTTTTTGTATGCTATTAAAAGAGATTTAAAATGAATAAAAAATAAAAAAATACTGAATAAAATAATCAAAGTATTTTTCACATTTTTTACTACATTTCTTATTTTACAAAAAAGTTTAAAAAAAAATTAAAAGAGTAAATTTTTTTGATTTTACAAGTTTAGCTACATTTGAAATTAAATAAAATTAAATTTGTGTTTAAATTTTTTTGTTTTAGCTGATCAAAAAAATGTCTTGACCAACTGTAGACTGCTCTTTATTTTCAGCGCTATTTGATGTGCGCCCTGAGGCGCCACAAGAATTATTTGCACATATGTGTGATTGATTAAAAACAGCTTTTGGCCGTGGGACAAAAACACATATTGCAGACAGGTAAAAGTAACAGAAGTTGCAAGTTGCAGCACTTGCCACTCGCAGTTAATTTAAGACGTTTCACACAATTCGCGATGGGTGGGGGAAGGGTGAGGGAGTAGAGGGGGAAGGAGGAGGATGGATGGTAAGCGGCAATCGCCTTAAGAACTACTTTTAACAAATGTGCAAAACGTGACTCAAGCATGAATACAAAATTCTAAAGCACATATGCAACTCGAAGTGAAGCAGAGGAAACAGAAAGGGGAAGAGGGGAAAATGGAGAGGAGGGGAAAATAGAGAGGGGGAGTGATAAAGGGTTGGGCAATAGCTGAACCGCACACTTGGGACATGAGCCAAACTAGCGATATGCAAACAAGAATGAAAGATTATATTCGGCAGGTCGAAGCTTTAATACCCTGTAAATTTAAAAAATAACAAGACATATTTTTACAATAATGTTTTCATAAATAGTTCAACCTTATAAATTTAATTATTTAATTTTTTAAAAATCAAAATAATAGAAAATAATTTAAAAAAACAAAAATATTTTATTTTATTTCAAATTAAAATAAATCTTTTATTTGCTTAAATATAATCTGTTACATTTTGCGTGACAAAATGAAAACACCCCCCGAAAAAACAAGCGTGTGGATGAAAAATATAGAGTGAGCGTGTGGAAAGGGGTTGGGGGGGGGGGGGTATAACTGTAATCCCTGCTTGCAAATATATTTGCAGCAATTTATAATTTATTAAAAAAGTGTAGCATAAGCCACGGGGCAGCAGAACATACTTCAGCATAGCCCAGAACAAAAGCAGCGCACGTCGTAGCCAAACACACACACACACACCCGCACATATGTGCATGTACTTATACATACATACACTCACCCGCTCGCACTTTCCCGTTTCTCCACGCAAATCGCTCCAGGCACACACATGTGTGCGAGCAGCACACAAACAGAGCATCCAATTGCATCCTCCTCTTACTTCGCTGCTTCTTGTGCAGTCGGCGTCGCTGCTGCATCTTCATTGCATCTGCTTTTGTTTTCTTTGTGCAAACGTATAAAGCAGGAACCACAAAAAACGCAACGTCAGTTACTTTGTTTGCCATTCTCTTTGCGGCCACTGTCCTTCCGCCGCTCTCACACTCCCTCTCTCTCTCTCTCTCTCTCTCTTGCGCGCTCTCTTCCTGCCCGTTGCCAGGTATTAGTGGGCTGCGCATTTCGGTCAGAGCTTATTAAGCTCTCGCTCTCTCCCTCGCTTCTGTGCATTTGATACAATAACAACATTTGCAGCTACATTGTTATGGCACTTAAATTACATTCTCTCTGATTCAGTTCCGTTCGCGCTGTGATTTCAGCGAAATTCAAGAAATTACATGCGATGCGGACAGACTGCACACAGTGGCTGCAGTTACTACTTTGGCCCTCAGGCAGTTGTGCTCGCTCTCCTTCTTTTTGTACACCCTGGGTGGGGTATATTAAAATTGTGCAAATATGTAACGTGCAGAAGGAAGCATCTCCAACCCCATAAAGTATAGTATACATATTCTTGATCAGCATCAACAGCCGAGTCGATATAGCCATGTCCGCATGAACGATCGGATCTCAGAGATGGTAAGAGCTTAGACCACCAAATTTGAAATAAAGACTCCTTATAATGTCAGGCAAGGCAATATTAGTTAATTTTAAAATTTTGCCACGCCCTCTGTGGTGGGAGCATTATTCAAAAACTTACATCACTTACAACTTACAACCCATTATAAAGGTTTGAGGTTAATCTTTTTCAATTTTAGATACCAACGTGTGTAAAATCATGCTCAGAAACTAATCACCAACTTTCATCACGATTGGGCCATAAATAGTGAAGATATGAACAATTTTGTCAAAGGTCTTTTATTGGCAATTCTATAAATATAATTTATTTATTTTACATTTACTCTGCCAGAATTTGCCAGCATCAATCCAAGTGGCGGAGTGGTGGAAGTGATAATTGCTCGGCAAGCGAAACGGGCTGCTGCAAATGAATTTTAATTAATTTTAATATTTTTCGTTTTTTTTAATTGTCATTTTAATGCTACAGATACGCGCCCGTGCGCAAGAGGTCGTGGGTTCGATTCCTGGTTTGGTAACCAAGTTTTTTTTTTTTTCTTTTTTTTTACCTTTACTAAATTTTTAAATTTTAAATATACCGTGCAAATAAGTTCAACTCATTCATTCATATGTACATAAGTAGCTGCCACAAAAATGATAGGTCGATATTTAAGGATTAGTTTGAGAATTGCATGGGCATCAAATCTTCGGCGTGCCAAGGACTAGGCCCAGGGTATATTACTGTCGAGTGCACTCGTTTTACTTCTTTTACTTCTGCTTCTACCGTTTCTGGCATTGATGAAGCAAAACGCAACGCAACTTGATTTTTCCTTTAGCTGCGCTGCTTCTGCAGTTGATGCTGATGATGAGAAAGCTGCCGTTTGCCATATTTCCCTTTTTGCATTCTTTCTTCGTTTTACATTTTATTTTCTCTGTTGTTGTTGTAGTTGTTGTTATTGCTACTGGCCGGAAGGCATCTTGTTGCTGAAAAACTTCAAAGCAACTCATTTTTATCTGCTGCTGTCTGCTTCTTATACTTCCCTTTCTTGGCATTTTATTTTTCAACATTGCATAGCTGAGAATATTAATTTTGATATCCGCTGTCTGCTGTCCTCGGTCCGCCACTGACTTGGCATAATCGATGCATTTGTGCAGCAACTGCAGCTGTTGTTTAATTTCTTTGAAAATGCTGCCAAACGCCGCCGGCAAAGTTAATAAGTCAAGGGTAGCGATAACTTTGCCTTTGATCGTTCGTTGTTTGCTTGCAGCTTTCTGTTGTGTGCACTTGTTATTCAACGAACTTTGTTAATTGTTTAACGCGTGTAAACTTAAGAAAACACATATTTATCAAATTTTTACAGCATCTTTAGAGTTTCACTTCTGCTTAACAGTGCAATGGCAAACATTAGCAGTAACATAACTGAGAATTAACATAAAAGGTGATACTTTCTACATATACAGTGACCAGAAATAACGGAGACAAACATTTTTTATCATTTTACTAAACGAGAGAAATTTGAGAAAAGCAACAATTAGTAACGATAAAGTGGATCACTAGTAGTAAGATTCCCAGCCGGTTTCGAAATGGTCTAATCCAGTTGCCATGCACAGGCCCAAACGTGATCTAAAATTGTTGGCCATGGGCCGCAGGTCGGCGATAGGAGCGCATCCTTTTCACAGATGAGAAGCTGTTCACCGTCGAGCAGGCCCACAACCACCAAAACGACTGGATCTGGTCCGTAGAGGTTCCGAGTACGTCGGCCATTGTCAAACATCGCCAAAATCCGAAGTCCGTTATGGTCTAGGGCGGCATTTACGCCAGCGGCAAGAAACCCCTGGTTTTCGTGGATCAAGGGGTTAAAAGAAACCAAGAAGTGTACCGCCGCGACATTTTCGACGCCGTGGTAATTCCTTGGGCCCAGCTGCACTTCGGCGATGCGGACTGGACTTTTCAACAGGACTCCGGCCGGCTCACAAGGCGAAAATGACGCAAGACTGGTGCAAAACCCATTTTCCGGACTTCATCTCGTCTGCTGAATGGCCACCCTACTCGCCGGATCTCAACCCGATGAACTACAGCGTGTGGTCGACATTGGAGGCCAGAACCTGTGCTAAGCCTCACAAAAGTTTGGAGGCGCTGAAGCAATCGCTGCTCTTGGAATGGAACCGACTGTCTCCCGAGGACCTGCGGCCCATGGCCAACAATTTTAGATCACGTTTGGGCCTGTGCATGGCAACTGGATTAGACCATTTCGAAACCGGCTGGGAATCTTACTACTAGTGATCCACTTTATCGTTACTAATTGTTGCTTTGCTAAATTTCTCTCGTTTAGTAAAATTATAATTAAAAATGTTTGTCTCCGTTATTTCTGGTCACCCTGTAACATCCAATCGAATCTACCCAGTGGCGGAAAATCGCCTACGAAAATCGATTACAACCACCATACTTCGTGGAATGTACTCAGTTGAATTCATACCAAAATTTCCATTACTTTTACATTAGGTGGGCGCTGTTAAGCTCGACCAGCTTTTAACTCATATACGTGTAATCGAGCAAGTATGCGAGTATAATTGAGTGAGCACTTTCGTCTTGCATTACCGTCCTGTATATTGTTGCGTATAGGATCGTAATGCAGATGCTTTATTGGCTGGTACACAATGCCTATAGGACTGTAATGCAGATGCTAAACCAACCCCAAAATAAAAGATTGTAATTTTTCAGAAAAATATTTATAATTATTAATATTATATTTTATTTATAGTTATGAAATCAAAATAAAAATATAATAACTAAAAAAAATAAACAACAAAAATTTAAACAAATTAAAAATATAAAAATTAAATTAAAAATTGGTTGTTTAGAACAGAATGAATTTTCTTCTCCACTTGCTCCATTCTGGCTTCCAGGGATTTAAGGGCGATGTCGGTATTGTTGTCCATTTCTGAAAAGCATTTAAACATTTATTATATGTTTAAAACAATATAATTATCAATAAGCTTACCCAAATTTACTTTCCTTTAAAGTTGTTGAAGTGTTGCAGCCACGCGGTAAAATAGAAGTGACACGCGACAAAACAAACAAACAAAACACACACATGCTCGGTTGCAACCAAAGCAGAATAGCAAAAGCCGAAAGACATTCGTGCATGTTCGATGGCCGAACAGTGTGAGCCAAAACGGCGCCCCATTACCAACCTACGTTCAAAAAGTGAAGAAAGTATCGGATACGAATGTACATTCGTCGATGCATTCAAAAGCGTTACAACAATCGGTTGTGGCCGTGTTCCGCCACTGGGATTCGTGCATGTTCGATGGCCGAACAGTGTGAGCCAAAACGGCGCCCCATTACCAACCTACGTTCAAAAAGTGAAGAAAGTATCGGATACGAATGTACATTCGTCGATGCATTCAAAAGCGTTACAACAATCGGTTGTGGCCGTGTTCCGCCACTGGGTATGTATGCTAATTGCATTACAGCTTACAGCATTCTGATATCAATAACAGACTGTTCATTAAGAGCACTTTCTTAACAGTAGTAAGCAGTTAACATACGCTGCTTAGTAAGATAGCTTTATATGACATTGCATTATCGATATTGAGCTGTTTAGTACTGTGGTGGGCACGCATTGGCTCCGGGAGCTAGCGGCTGCTCCCAACTTTATTTCTGCCTATTTGACGCCTTAAAGTCGCACAAAATAAAAGCAGCAACATAGAAACTGCTCAGCTCGAGTCGAGGCATTGTTGTTGTTGTTATAGTGCTCCCGAAATTCAGATTTTATGCCCACCGCTGATTAAGTGAATCGAACAAATCAAAGTCTAGTTAGAAAAAGTGACGCTAGTGAAAATTTTCTTTTAGTGCAAATAAAGTGAAGAATCTTTAATAACAATATTGCAACAATTTTGTCATCATTTAAAATGTGTAAATTGCTTTTCAATACGCTGGAAATTGGCACAAATTTGCGCATGTTGTAAACTTTGACTACAGTCAAAGAAACTACAAGAAGTCTGCAAGAATATGCAAGTATGTATGCATGTGTGTGTATTTGTATATGTGTGTGTACATGCATGTATGTGTGTGTGTATATTTGTGTGTTGGGACTCAATCGGTGCAGTGCCGAGGTCCATTATCATGGCGATAACAAAATGTTTAGTTTTCGTTGAGTAAAAACTTTCTTTCTTATTTTTTTTTTGGTGTAAACTTTTGCAAGTGCATATAAATTGAATGTAACTTTGCACTCATCTATGCAAACATGCACACACACACACACACACATATACTCTCACATACATAGCTATTTTGGAAGCCAAATGCAATTTTGAGAATTTTCTGGGTGTGTCCCTGTGCCCAATAGGAAAACTTTGCATATATTTCACTTTAACAGAGCGACATTGCGTGTGTTGGAGCGAGAGAGCGGCAGATCACTGTTAACTGCAGTGCTGCCAGAATTTCAAGCGATAAAAAAGGTGACCTGATCATTAAAAACAGCTAGAAATAGCTAGAAAAATTAAATGGTGCTAAAAAAGTTTTGAATTAAATTTAAAATTCAAAAGAATATATTGAAAAATGCATTTCAACGTTTTGTAATTAAAACACCAAATATTCTAATTTAAATATTTTTAAATCAAAAAAGTTATTTCGTTCATATTCACAAAATATTTAAAAATAAATAAGTCAATAAATTTTTAACTAAGACAAACTCTTTTTTAAAATAATCAGATTTCTAGCTAATGCGATTTCCTTAATTTTTCCAACTTTTGCAATTATAATATAGCCATGTCTAGCTACAAAACAGCTAATCTGACAACACTGAATATGTGAGCCTGCTCTCACTTCCGCCTCGCTCCACGAGAGCCTTGTCCTTGTCCTCATCGTCGTCGATACTTTTGATATGCAAAGGATATGAAGGGACAGCTGTTTCCTGCTCCATTTGCTTGCCAGAAACTTTTACAAGAGCCCGAATGCATTTGGAAGTTGCCAATTGTTGGGAGTAGGGGCAAGACTGTTAGCCGAGGGGAAGTCTGCTAGTCGATATTCACTTTAAATATCTGTAGGAAAACATTTAAAACTGCATAAAGTTGGTCCATTTTTATGCCAGCAAAGTTTTCACACCATTTTCCAGCTTTCCTTACCCCGCCTCCCCTTCCCAAGCATTTGCACTCAACACCGCCAACACTTTTAATGCATTTGCCTCGACATTTTATGATATTAGCGTTTAGTTGCCTTAACTTTCACTATTTATGAGCGCTAAAGGTGACCAGGTGTGTTCTTTTTTCACCCTCCTTTACCACCTCACCTTCATCTAGCATCTTTATGCAGCAATTTGAACTTTTGTTATTTAAACAGGAAGTTTTATTGGTGATCAAACTGAGGCGTAAATGACAAAAGCCTGAGAAATTGAGAAATTTCAACGATAACGTTTAAGAAAACTCAGTTTAATGAATTTGACATTTTCTAAGATTCTTAAGGTACAGAGAAATCTTGACTTCAAACTGAACAGTTTCCGAGCAGCTTATGATTTATTCCTTATTAAAAAACGTCGCTTTCAAAATAAGAAATATTTCTCATTTTCTAAAATAAATCTTAATAAAATAAAAATAAAGAAAACATATTAAATTAAATTTATTAAAGTGTAAATTTAATTACTAATATTGTTAAATGTTAAGTATCGATAAGACTGTAAGCAATAGTTTCGATGTATCAAAATTTGGATATCGATACTTGAAACTCACATCTCGATCTCTGAAGTTGAATTTGTGAAACCGAAGAGACGCTGTAAATAATAATTTAATGAAATAAATAGAACATCAATTGAAAATTTTATAAAAGTAAAATTTAATTTCATTTTTTAATTATAAAAATTTATGCTAAAAGTTTTTACTTTAAATTTATGCAACACTTAAACATGTCATCAGGATATTGAGCAGCGCTGCCAGATCGCTCTCAATTTGTTAATTAATGAGCAACTGCACTTTGACATGGCGTAATTATAATGAAAGTAACGATAGTAGTAAACAGGCACGCCCACCTGAATGGGGGATAGGGGAGGGGTGTGGAGAGGGGTGGGGGGTTGGGAGTTGTGTGTGGCATGCAACGCGTAACACCTTTGCGCTTAAATGTAATTTATTTAGTCTACTTCACGCTCATAATGCCACACACACATTCAACACACACACACACACACACACTGACAAAGGGCGTAAATGGAAAGGGGAGATGCACAGGCGTGTGCACAATAATAGGAACACTTTTACAGAATATAAAAAAGTATAAAAAATAATAAGAAATTTTAAATGAAAAAAATTCTTTTTATTGAGAAAATTAAGCGGTCCCTACAAATTTGCACACGCCTGTATGTGAAAAATATTTAATATTTAAAATAAATGGATATAAAATCTATCAAAAGTAATAAGAAATTTTAAAAGGAAAATAACTCTTTTTATTGAGAAAATTAAGCTGTTCCTATATATTTGCACACGCCTGTATGTGAAAAGTATTTAATATTTAAAATAAAAGGATATATATAAACTATGGAAAATAATAAGAATTTTTAAAGGAAAAGAATTCTATTTATTTTGAAAACTAAGCTGTCCCTATATATTTGCACACGCCTGTATGTGAAGCATTCATGTAACTCGTTTCGTCGCCGGCAAGTCGCTCGGAAAAATTATGTTGCACGTGAGATGCTTCAGCAAATTCGCTGCAGTAAATGTGTGAGAGAGATGACGAATGTGTGTGTGAAAGAGAGGGAGGGAGGAGGGGGGAGGGAGTCTACTTCTCTACGTGTGCACAACTCTGAAGATGAGCTCCACTCGTGGATATATAAATTGAAATCATCAACGGGCTTTTGTGCGTTTTATCAACATTTTTACGTGTGCCGCCGCCTTGCAACGTTTTCCAGCAAACACGTTGCCATTCGCTTTGTCAGGCTCTGATTTCCACGCCCCCTTTTTCCCTACTATACTGCGACTGCCTTCTTTTCCAACTGCAAATTAAGCAATTTTCCAAGAGGACTTTTCCGCTGCTTTTTTCGGTTTAATGTGTGACTGAGTGCGCGGTTTATTAAGATAAACGATGATGAACGGCAGCTAAGCCAGACTTGTTCTCTCTCTCTCTCTCTCTTTTATTCTGTCTCTCTTTTCAACTGGCTTGACTCTTAATTGAGTAGCTGCTGTTAGTCCTTTCCGACTGCCATTCTATTAGCCCATTTGCATGCTTATCTCATTAACACGAACACACAAAAGTTCAGACCAAACTTCAGACTTTATTTCATATTTTTAGCCCAGTTACCGAATTGATGCAAAGGCTTATAAATCTCTGACAATGTTTGTGTATTCATATTAACTCCTAGATCTCAGAGACTGTACAAATTATGTCATTTTGATCATGGCCTGGCCTCTTAATTCATTTTGTATTAAAATTTCATTAAAATATATTTTTCCTCAATGAAATTTTTCGAAATTTTTAATTCTTAAGTTTTAAATTTTAATCAACTGCCCATGTCATAATTAATATAAAAAACAAGTGGTAAAAGCTTAAGTCGAGCTCCTGACTATAGAGGAAAACCCTTACTTATTTAAATAAATTTAAAATATTTTTTATTGCATGCTTTTAGGCATTTACATTGCCTAAAAACTTTAATCAGCTATTACCACCTTTCTATTAGTCCGATCTTGTTACGATTTAGTAGAATGATAGGTACACTGAAAAAAACCACTTTCTAAAATCAAGAACATTTATCTTAAATATTTGGTTCTTGAAAGAAGAATATTTTGAGACTTCAAAAAATAATAAGTTTTATTCTTATACTAAGAATTGTGGTCTTCAAAATATAAGAATTTATGATCTTAAAATTAAGAATTTGGTCTTAATTGAAATGTTTTTAGAATCAAGATGTGTTTTCTTACTTCAAGATTTTCATGTTCTCGACGCATTTTTTAGACCAAAGTTCTTAGTTCTGAGACCAAAAACTTGATTAACTTTTAAAACTTTCAAGCTTTTACAAATTTTCCATCCGATTCTCAAGCGGCATTTAGTTTAATCATGGTTTGGAATATCATTTTATCATGGTTTGGTCTCTAAATTCATTATGATTTCAAATTTTCTTTATTTCTTAGTTAGTTTTTTTTATTTCTTACGAATACTGGGCATTTAGCAGTCGAGCACATCGCCTGTACAGTCTTTATATATTTTTTTGTCGCGCATTTGCTGTCTCTGTCCCTTTTTCATCGCTCTCTCTGTCCCTCTGACTGTGGCCAGTTGCTGTCCTGTTGCTGTTGTCCTTTATCCCTATGCACAGCTTTCACTGTCCTTGTGTGCTTTTGTCGTGGTTTTCATTATCCCTTTCGTTTGGCTTTTGGCTGCTCATAAGCCGCCCCCTTCCCTGTCACTGTCCCTGTCCCTTTTCCCCGCTCGGAATGCAGCTGACACATTTGCCAATATTGACAATGCCACTGCCACGGCCACGCCCACTTGCGCCCTCTTGCTTTAGAGACCAGAAGCGAGTCTCATTTCATTTGGCCGAGCTGGAAAAAGCCTCTGTCTCTAGGCAAACAACGTTGGCCAGTCGACTCGGCCTTTTTCCCACTCATTAGTGACAATTTTCTTGTAGTTGACATTGCGGCCGCCCACATGCCACGCCCACTCGGCACAGGACTAACTTTTTGTCCTTCGACTTTTTGTATTGTGTTTTTATTTCTCTTGTTGCTTTTTTTAGAGCGGCATTTTACAGCCGCAACAAGCTGGAAAATGCTCTGGAAAAACTCGCATGTAAATGCAGCAGGGCGAGGGGAAGAGAAAAGGGATAGGAGGGGGGCGAACAGGTGCAAGGATGCGTTGTTAAATTTTGATGGAAAACCAATTAATTGGAAAAATTAAAATCAAATATTTGCCAAAGCGCTTGAACAACACTCGAGCCAAAAGCAAAAAAAGAAAAGAAAATGAATGATGGGGAAAATTGTGAGGAACGAGCAAAAGAAAATGGCAAACAAGAACAACTCAAAGCTTTCAGCACGCTGTTCTCTCTCTCTCTCTCTCCCTCTCTCTCTGCCAAGAACACTCTTCATACATATCTAAGCGTCGTCCTTCATTTATCCTTTCGCCAGGAGAACTCAATCAGCGCACGTTGGGCGCCAAACAAAACTCACGTGCAAACACTTTACAACACACACAAACACACACACATACACACACACACACACACACACAGCTTGCCAACAGTCCAATATTCGAGCTGCACGAGCTGCTTCACTCGTTATGCTGCTTTTCAAGTGCAATTTAGCGATGCCACAGATTTTTCCCTACCTCAAGTGTGTGTGTGTGTGTGTGTGTCTGGTAATTAATGCAACAAGCGAGCAAAGCTGCGTGTAAAGGACTTAACAGAGAAAGAGAATGAAAGAGAGAAGGACAGCGAAAAATCGTTGGGTCAATGAGACTTTAAAGTCTGGAAAGAATTAATAAAATTTGCTAGCAAAGCGATTGGGAAACAAAGATAACAAATAAGCATAGTTAGTAGTCAGAATTTCATTTTCTAAAATTTGTAGCTCAACATGAACTTAAATGAAAGTCAAAAGATTAATGCGACTGTTAAGCTTAAGCTAACATTATCAGAGCTACTGTAACATACATTGTGAATCTTACTTAATAAACAATGGGTTAGATCAGTGGTCGGCACCAACACATTCATATGTTTGCATTGCGTTAGTGTGCATTAGCGACGTAACAGAAACAAATCGCAGCAGCGACGCATACGTGAGCGGCAGCGCAGTAGCTACGCAAGTTTCCTATGCCTACGGGATAGGGCCGTGCCGAGCCCTGGGTTAGATTAATAACTAGGAATAGCTCACTTAAAACAAAAGTACAGAAAGAGATTACTTAATATTAACATATCAGTTATTCGGAAATAAAGTCAACAAATAAACAAAGTTAATCTACATTTTTTTAGATGTTTATTGTATACCTAAATAAACTAAGAACTATAAATTTTGAATTTAAAGGTTAATATGCGACGGACTTATGTAAAAAATTTAAAAGAATTTTAATACTTAGGAAGAACTGTTTACCAAAAAGCTACAGCAAATAGTAAGTGAAAATTTACATTAACAGCGTCACTTCAACAGCATATTAACATAACACATTTAACCTAGACAAACTTTTCTTTCGGTGGCTCCGAAAAGGTTTCAAAATACGAAAAATTCTAACTCAAGCCACTGATGCAAAGGTTAAGTTATATGTTAACAATAACAGCATCACTTTAACAGCACTGTAACATAAAACATTTAACCTAGACAAAACTCTCTTTTAGTAGCTCTGAAAAGGTTTCCAAATACAAAAAATCCTAACTCAAACAACTGCTGCAAAGATTAAGTCAAATGCTAGCATTAACAGCTATACTTTAACAGCGCTTTAACATACAATGTGCAGTTACGCGCTAAGCCATTAACCCTTTTCTTTGAAGCAACTAGAGATTTGTGTTATTTTATGATGATTTTTGTTGAGTTTTAAGCACAATCCACTTGAAAATTGGGCCAGACAGTTGAGCACTCGCTGCCTTTCTCTCTTTCTCTCTTTCTCCTGCTTTTCCCCAGCCATGATGTACACCTTTGCGTCGGGGCGATGAGTTCAAGTGCCATTAACAACAGTTCGCGGTTCAACGCGCTCCATAAACTGTATACGCCCCAACGCATTCCCTTGCCTTTAAGCCACCTTACTTGCCACAAAAAAAAGGTGCTTTAAAGTGCGAATATTGTTGTTGTTGTCTTGGCTTTAAAGGAGCTAAAGGCAAAAGACTTGAAGCACAACAAAATGATATAAACAAACACACAATTTGCGCCACTTAGCAGCAAATGGAGAAGGCTATTAATAATTCCTATTTCTTCTTTATTTTTTGTGTGTGGCTAGCCACAAAAAAGCGCAAGCAAAAGTGGCCAAGAGTCTCTCCCCCAGATAATAAGAAAATATGACTTTGTGCTTTGGTATAGGGCAGGAGGGAGGAGGGAGGAGGCCAAAAGCCTCACGGCCAAGACGACCGCAAATGGCAAAAGCTGAGAGCCAAGAAACATGAGTTAAACATGCCGAGACGCGCTTGTAAAACAAGCCAGAGAACAACAACAACAACAATGAGTACTACAACAACAACAACAACAATAATAAGAGCCAACTCTCAGCAACAAAAACACAAGCACATAAACAATAAATTGAGAACGGCAGAACTCATAAACAATGTAATAATAAGGCCAGCTCTCCTCCTTTCTCCCTCTCTCTTTCGCTTCCTCTCTTTCACTGAGTCTGTGGTCGCTACTTAAGACGCACGCCTGTTAGCGCCCCCTGGCGGCCAACAACTGCTGACGTCAATGTCTGCACTGACGGCGCCCTCTGGCGTTCAAGTGTGTGCGTTTCAGCATATAAATCTTTGTTAAAGCTGCGCGTTCTTTAATTGTGCTTCATTAAAAGAATGTTAATTGTCATTAGAGCGAGAGCATTATGAAGTAGTGTTCATTTCTTTCTTTCTTTCTGTCTCTCTTTCTTTTCTTTTAGCTGTCTCACTCTGTGTGCAGGAACTTTTCAAATCCCCTGCTCTGTTGAGTTTCTGGTTAGCGCTGAGAACGTAAAACATTTAATTCGGTTTTAAGTGGGTTAATATGTTAATAATAGTTTTAGTTCTTGGTATAAAAAAGAATATAAATGAATATATTTAAGCTCATATTCATATTCATATTTTGCTCTCGAATTAGTCTCGATAATTAGGGCAATTAACGCAAAGCACAAACGGTAAGACATAAAAGGCTAAAAATAATCACAGTTTAAGGAAAAATGTTATTATGATAATAACATAATATATTAATTTATTTGATTCCTGAAAGACAAGTCTTATAAATTAAAGCGCTAGTCAAAATTGCTAAAACGACACTTTTTGTATGAAAAGGAGAAAAAACGTAGGAAGAAGGGGCTAAGGGGCTAGTCATTTTTATGACTTTTAAAAAATATTAGCAAACATATTTTTTGTAAAAAAACACTTTTACAAAAGTTCTAAATTTTTCATGGGTACTTAATGGGTTAAAGAAATTTTTGTGTCATTCAAACAGAAATTAAATGATAAGATTATTTTAAGAAATCTGCATAAAATCTTTTGTGTTAAAAGTATATTTTTTTTTAATAATTTGATCCACATATACCTAAATATTTCCCTGGGGTACTTAAGATTAAGATTACACTCAAGTTTTGGAAAAGAAAATTACTTGGGATAAACAATGTAAGTGAAAAATAGTTCTTGTTATTATTATTGCTATTTATAATTCTGTTGTTCGGTATAAATAAAGATTTTTTTTGTTTTTTTTTTTATTATGTTTTTTTAAATTATTTTAATTATTTTATAATTTTATTTTATTTATCTATTTATTTTTTGTCCCAAAGTTTTCGATTTCTCAGCTCTAATTCTATTGGAGCTGTATTTTATTTTTTTTCCAATCGTTACTTTACTTTAAAGTCTTCCTTCAATTATTCCTTACATATTTTCTACTCAAGACTCTCTCACATCTTCCAAGTCTGCTCATCTCTAAACTGTCGCCCGCTTTATTTGTCGAACAATTTCAAATTCGATTTATGAAATGAAATTAACTCGCAAATTTAATTGCATTTGCCTGTCGTGATGTTCTTCGACAGCATCCTGCAAGGGCAAATTGTGCAAGGAGAAAGGAGAAGGAAAGTATTGAACAGATAATGTCCTTTTGGCAGAAGGACAATTTTTAATTAAATTCATTTTCGTATTCATATCGCCATTTGCCATTTGCCTGTCTTTGTCTTCTTATCGCAAATCAAAGACAAATAATTGTCAATGCATTGATCAATTGCTGTTTGTCGAAATGAATTAAATTAATTAATTAAAAAGGAAAGGGTTGAAAATGAATATGGATAAGTAAATGATAATAATTAGATAAATATGCAAATTCTTAAACTTTAATCAGCTTCTTAACTTAAAGTTAAGCGGCAATAATAAGAAATCAAATTTATCTCCTCTTTTCTGCTTATGTTTTTGTAGTTTATTTAAAAAGTTTTCTTTGATTTGAGTTCAAATGATGGAAAGAACTTTAAAAATAAAACAAAACAGAATTTTCGTACAGAAAAAAGCGAATTGAGAACATAAAATAAAATTTTAGCTGCTGTTTTTCTATTTTTCCCCGACTTCGTTATTTTTTGTCTCCCTTTTTCTCCCTCTCTCTCTCTCTTAATTCCTCCCTTTTCAAGCATTTATCAAGCTAATAATTGAGACATCCAATCAGTTTACTTCTCTTGGTTTGTTGCTTAGTGATAAACTACTTTCTATCTTTCTCGCTAACTATCAGTCTCTACCTCCCCCTCTCTCTTTCTCCCTCTCTCTCTCTCTAATGCTCTTTGCTTGATAACTTAACATCCTTGCGGCATGATGGCAATAAAAATTGCTATTGCCATAATTGCTAAGCGTCTATAAAGTTGTGAACGGCGCATTTACCACAACAAGTTACAGCACCCCAGTGTAAACTAGTTCCCATTCTAGTTGTTGTTTTTGCTCTCGTTGTTGTTGTTGTTGTTGTTGTATATACACTATAAAAGTCGGTCTACCACTTGGGAGAGCGAAAGCACAAAAAATTCAAAAACAAGTCAAAATTTCAACTAAAAATTGCAGCGTTAAAATATTGCGCGAGTTCAAAAGCTAAAAAGTTGAGCGCGCTCGTTCGCTGTCCGCTGTCCACCTCCCACTGCCTCCTTCTCCTTTTCCCCCCTCTGTCCACCTCAGTCAGCTCCCCAGCTGATCCACACACAAGGCTTTTAAAGGCAACTCCTGCTTCTTGATGCTTTTGGTGCAGATGAAGCGTGGCATTACATCAGTGACGTGGACCGGAAATTATGTAAATTTAAGTGTTTTGCCTTGCTGCCTGCCTGCCCGCCTACGCCACGCCCCCCTCAGCCTCTGCCACTCCGCCTACTCCGCCCCCTTGCCACTCTTAACATGGCAATGAAAACATGAAAGCAAAAACACGACGGCAATAACCAATAAAAAAAAGGAAAGCAGCCAAAAAACACTGAAGAAAACAAGTATGAAAATATAAGAGTCGAGTATGCTCGACTTGCATATACCCGGTAAAATCAAAATCCTAGATATTTTACTACTTTTGAATGGGGTATTCTGAATCAGGGTAAACTGTTTTTTCCAGATATTATTTAAGAATTTAATTTTGAGCATTAATCGCAAAATAAGATTAAAAAAAATCTGAAAACTTGTATTTCATTTTATATTTGAAATATTCTGAATTATTTTATTTTTTTTTGTTTTGAAATAATTTTTATTTTTAATTTAAATTTAGAAAAGAAATAATATAAAAATAGAGTTAAGAAACAAGAAATAGAAATGATTTTTATTTATGATGTAAGTGAAAAAAGAAAATGAAATAAAAATATAATTTAATATTTATTTGAAAATTATTAATTTTTCTCAATATCAATAATCAGGGGTGCCACAGGAATCGCTTTCGCTTGAATTTGACATAAATTTCATACAAATTTAAGTCAAATTCAATCGAAAGCGATTTCTGTGGCACCCCTGAATATAAAGATATACATTAGGCATACATATGCTCATTGTCACAAACTTATTATTCCCTAATTTTTTTTTCAATACCGGGTCTAAACAGCAACAAGCAGAAAACGCCGCGCGGCCCGAAAAGAAAGTTGCGCTTTTCCCAAAAATTTTCCACATTTGGTTTTGACTTTTTTCTCTCCTTGCTGTTGTTTTTCTTATTGCTGTTGTTGTTGTGGCATTGGATGTTGGGGCAGGGGGCGTGGCGAGTGTGGCGCGTTGCCAGCAAAGTTTTCGTAATTGTTTTTGCATTTGTGGCGCTCGCACACATTGAAAACAGTTGGGAAAACAGTGTGGCAGAGGGGTGGCAACTCTGGGGCAGAGGCCCAAATGTGTCCTTTGGTGTATTAAAAAGTTTTTAGAGCTCGCCAAACATTTGCGATTCCTCCCCGTTGGTCCTTTTTGCTCCTGGTTTTGCTTTTGCTGCTTTTGCTGCTCCTGGTCCATTGCCCATTAACATTTTATATGCAATTATGATTATTTTACCATTGTGCATTTGCGGTAATCTTTGGGGAGCAACCGCTTTCAACTTGTAGCCCAGCGACTTTAATGGGCATGTTAGGGCCAGGCCAACAACTGAGTTGGCCACAGTCGCAAGCGCTGTTGCCAATCGATAGACGGTAAGGGGAAGGGAAAGGGGACGGGAGATGTTGCCACATGTTGCAGCCTCAACCGCTTGGAATTGCAATTAAATTTAATGAAATCAAAAAGATCTCTTTAGTGGACAGTCGATTAATCTCCGTGTGATGCATCAAAGATTATGAAAAAAAAGTGTCAAGGAATCAATAACTACAAATTTGCAAATTCTTGAAATGAAATTGAGTAAATTTAAATGATTGAAAAAGCATTGCTAATGGAGAACTGTTAAGTTTTGACCAAATTATGACTCTGGGCAAGTATCGAAGCAGATAATTAAATATACACATGTGTACATGCATTTGTACATACATATTATATATCAACTGAAAGGTATTAATGCGTAGATCATATATATATATATCGATCTAAATACGGTGTGGCTTCTTTGGTTCAAAAGATATTTTAATTCAATTATAATTTTCAATTTTTATAATAAAAATTGACAAATAAGATTTATGTGTAAATTTTTATAATAAATATTTTAAATAATAGTTACGGCTAAATTTTTATATAAAAATTTAAAAATAATAATTACTTTTGATTTTTATCTTTTAAATTAATTTTAATAATTAAAAATAATTTTAAAATTAAAAGTTGCAAATAAAAGTTTATCCTGTTTTCGAATTTGCCGTTAAAAAATAATATATGTCTATTTTCCCCACTCTTTTAGAAGGCTTTTTTGTGCTTCAATTTTTTTAAACTCAAACCAATTATGAGAGTTTAAAATTAAAGTTATTTTAAGTAATTTATTTAGTCAACTGTCGAAAACAAATTAAATTGGCTTAAGAGTTTTAAGCTTTCAATTTATTAAAAATTAAATAAATGAACTTAAGAGAAGCAAAAAGTTTTTTTAAAATCTTTCAAATACAAAATAGCCAAGTCTAGCTATAAAATAGCTAGAATAGAAACATATAGAATAAACATAAAGAATAAATAGTGAAACTTCAAATGGCAATAAAAGAAGCACAAGCCTTACCTCTTTCGACTTTCTCTAACTGGATAATGTTTTAGAGTTGCAACTCCTTCAGGAATTAAAGAAGAAGAAGAGTTTCGAGTGAAGAAGAAGTGAAATTATGAAGCTGCAGTGTCACTTCGTTGTTGATTATGCGTTGAACGCAGCAATCATTCATTTCATTTTGCAATCTGTCTCTTAGAGCCCTGTCAGCAGCTCTTTCTCCACATTCTCTATACATTATACTATCAGACTGTCATCGGTTATAGCACCTGCCACATGCCGCATGTGTATGCCTCGTTCAACACATGTATGCAACATGACTGTCTGTGGCATGCCTCTTCTCCTTTTTTTTTTATTTGCTTGTTTTTTTTATTAACGAGGCATGTTCAAGTGTGTCCTTTTACATATTAGGCATGGCCCAGACAATGCAAAGGACATTGAAGTTGACCCCTAGGTGTGTGTGATTGCCTACCTATATATGTGTGTGTGTGTGTGTGTGTGTGTTTGACTGCAGTACTGGCTTGTGGCTTAGCAGCAACCATTCTGTGGTCATTAGCCTAAACCAAAGCTGACTTTACTCTCTTGCACAGATTTTGTGCAGAATTTGCAAAAAAAAAGACTAGTCAAAATGCTGCAGTTGGGTGTACTCGACTGGCTAGTTGCCCTGTAGTCTGTAGTCAATGTTGTAAATTTAGAACGAAATTGAAATTTTGAATAAAAAAAAATTTATCTACAATTTTTTTTATTTATTTTAGCATTAAGGAAAAAACTTGTTGTTTAAGACAACTTTCATGGGAAACTGTTATTTTTATTTATTGTAAAATTCGAGACAAAAATAAAAATTTTGGTAATAATCCCAAAAAAAATTAAAAATTAGAGGGATAGTTATGATGAATTTAGGTTCAAAACATATTTTTTTTTTTAAATTAGTTTAAAAAGTTTGTGCAAAATATCAATTTTTTTTAGTCGATATGCACAAAACAACTATGCATTAAAATTTTAAAATTAAAAAAACTAGAAGAGACCCGAAAATAATTTTTGCATCTAAATTCATCATAAATCGCCTTCTAATTTTGGATTTTTTTTTTTGGTTTTCTGCATTATATGGACCCTTACCAAAATTTCTTACAATAAGGTGGTCTTCTCATATTTAATTAAAGTTTTTTTATACGATTAGTCTTAAAAATTTGTTTTGTTCGATATCTGTTCTTTTATTTGTTAGTTTTTTCTTACACTCCTTTCAGATTTTTAGCTGTCATTTCTTTCCTGTTACATACTTAACCACAAAATTATCATACTCTTTTTGAGAGCAGTCTACAGGGTGTAACAAGAAAAGAATGAATAAAACGAGTCCACAAAATGCGACGGCGACACAAATCTTCTTTATTGCTGCTACGTTTTTGCATGCACAGACAGGTAGCACACACACACACACACCTACACACACACACACACACTTTCGCACACTCTCAGACTGTTACACATGTGTGGACTTTGACAAGAGCACATTAGAAAAGGCCCTAGACAAACAACTAATGGCCTTTTAAGGCATTTTGCAGTCAGCCTCTCGTCCAGCTTTCAGCTCTTACCTGTAAACCAGCTATCGAGGCAGCACAGGTGCTATTGCCATTCCTCTTCCTCCTCCTCCTTCTCCTTCTTCTCCTCCTGCTGCTGTTGGAGTTTTCTCTTCGATCCGTTCAGCTTGTTGTTTTAAATTAAAAATCCCCGCACTGTGTTGGAATATTTTCCATGTTTGCAGTTTTCGTTGACCAAAAATTTGATTTATGCCTCTTGGGGCTTACTTTTTATAAACGTTACTCGTAGAGTATAAGGTATTTTGTATTTGGTGTAATGTATGCAACAGGAAGACAGATCTCATATAGTAACAATATTCTTGATCAGCATTCAAAGCTGTAGTATATGAAAATATTTAGATTTAATAGACTGTAAAATTGGGGGTAACCGAATTCGACAAATAGACCATTAAAAATTTCTGGTACTTTTATTATTATCCCCATAAAAATTACAATATTCTTAAAATTAAAAATTGTTTACCAAAAAAAAAAAAAAAAAAAAAATGCATAAAATTTTGTCGGTTTTCCTTTTTTCTGCTTTGTCGGGAAAAAATTTCTTTCACAACTATAACGATTAAGGGCTTTCTAACATTCTTCTTCTCATTATTCTTACTCTTTTAACTTAATTACATCAGGATCGGTCGAATATAACAATAGTTATGGCTGTTTTAAGTTTTGGAGTAGCCCTTGCGCCTAACTGTAGGCAATATTTTTTAGCTTATTTTTCTTTTCATAAATAAATTTGAATATTTTATTTCAAGAAGAAAAGGCAAATATATATATATATATATTTTTTTTTCCTTTTTTTTAAAATAGTGCTAAAAATAAATATTTACAATTAATTAATATAATTAAATTATATTTAAATTGATCAAAGGGTAACAGAGTCGAGTACTTACAAATATTTTGATATTTTTTTTTATATGCAGTATGTATTTTTATTGGATTTGTTCAGCTGCTTGCTATGGATTTCTTATGAAAATATTGCGCATACGCCGCATTGCACGTTCACAGAAAATCGAATTCTCATTTTCTTGGCAACTCTGCCCCTTCTAAAAAATGGGAGCTCCAAGTTGGCATTGTGCGCGGCCAGTTCGCTGCACATGAACGGCCAATTACACGCAAGTTCCACGCTGTGAATTTCCATTGCCAAGGGCCCTAACAATATGTGTGGCACGGTGTCAGTGTGTGTGCGTGTGTATGTGTGTGTGTGTGGCTGAGTGGCAACCGAGTGGAGTCAGTTCATGACTTGATTATCACCGCCCGTTGCACTTGCACAGCTGATGGCGACTGCATTTGCATCTGGCATCTGATGAAGTTGCATGCCACATCAAGGGGCAAGGACTGTAAGGCACTGTAAGCTGACGACGCATCATTCAACTGATGTTCTGCGGACGATGCAAAGTAGCAGGCAGACATGTCAGCTGTCAGCCTCAGTGCCATTCATGTTTATTCGATTTGAGCGCGAAATTTATGCTAAATATGTCAAATCTATGCTACTTTTAGTATTTCTAGTATTTTTTTGCAGCTTATTCTGAGATAAACGATTTTTTTTGGTATAACCAAGCTCATGTGATTCACATTTAGCTAAAAATATTTCAAAATATGCTGCAATATGAGAAAAAAATTGCATTTTTATTCTAAATTGCAACTAAAAACTGGTATTTCTAGTATTTTTTTTACGAGCTTATTTTAATATAGGCAGTTTCCATGGCAAAACCAGTAGCATGTGATATTAATTATAATAATAACATATTTTTCTTCATTTTATACACATCTGTAAAACATAAAATCATATTTTCGCTAAAAATTGCAATCTAAGACTGTTTCCAAAGTGGTTCGGCTTTAGATCTCTGTAGTTAATTTGGTTAAATAGCTGAAATTTGGTGAATACAAAGCTAATAATGTTAAGAATCTAGCTTTAAATGTTACAAGCTTATTTTCAAAAACAATTTAAATGAAATGCATTCTAAAGTGGTTCGGCCTCAGATCTCTATAAATACTTGGAAGATTCAGCTTAAATTTGGTATATGTGCAGATGTTGATATTTATATTCCAATGTTAGGCATTTCATGTATGTTTCACAACAATCTCTGTAAAGAAAGTGCTCCTAACTATTTGCAGCTCTCGCTCTTTCCTTTGATTCTTCCCTACCCACATGTTTGGGCAATGCACTTATGATAATTTCTGCAAGTATTTTATGCCAACGTCAACGCAATTTTTGGCCACTTTGCTTATCACACACACAAGTGGAAATTGTGAAGGGGGGCGGCTGTAGGCAAAAGGGGGCGTGTTACTATCAGGTAACGGGCCAACTGTGCAGCCGAGTGCAAAAAAGTATGCACATTAATTCAAGTAAAAATAAATTATAAAGGCAAAAGGGGGAGCGCAGAGCCGACGCAGCCGTCGACTTTTCGCAGCTCGTGCATTTTATGACGTTTAATGTGTTTCTACTGTCAGCGGCAGAAGTCGCAGTCGCAGTGGCAGTCACCGTCGCTGTCGGCGTCGACGTTGCAACTTTGAAGCAGAGTGAGAGCAGCGTTGAGTGCATTTTGTTGATTTATAATAAAATAATGTAAAAATATTACACAATAATGAATGCGCGCGGGGTGTTGTCAGTTGCTCTCTCTCTCTCTCTCTGTCTCTCTCTCTCTCTTTCTTTCTGTCTGTCGCTGCTGGCATGAAATATGAAACAAGCAAATGTTCAGCGAGAAAAAGTTGCGAAAAGAAAGCAAAAACCAAACAAGAACAAGAATATGAAATATGCGGCAAATAAAACTTTTAACTAAAATTATATATGTAATGGTATGTTACACACACACACACACACACACATACTCTGTCTTTCTGTGTGTTTGTGTGTGTGTTGGTTTGTCATGTTGTTTACGTTCACTTCTTGGCCATTTTTCTTTTGGCCAGGCTGCTTGAAAATTTATGCGGCACTCTGAACTGTGCATGCCCTACATTTAAACCAGAGAGAATGAGAGACCAAGAGAACTGTCCGATGATACTTTGATTTGTGAAATGTTACAAAAGCTTTTTAAAGAGCCTAAAGTACTTAAATTTCAGCAGGAACCTTAACTTTCAATAAAAATTTCTTATTGAATTTTGGAAAAAGAAAAGTAAAAGATCTCTTTGTTTCTTAAATATTTTAATATTATACTTTCTTAAATTAATTTTTTAAGCTAAAACCATTTTAAATGCCTTAGCTATAAAAAAGCTTTTGAAAAAGCTTACTTTTACTTTAAAAGCTGATGATTTATTTATTAAAAAAGCTCTTAGATTTTTATATATTTTAATAAAAACTTGTAATACTTTATTAAATACATTTTCAGATTAAATCATTGGAAATGCCTTAGCTTTAAATCAGTGAGTAAAAAAGCTTACTTAAAGTAAAAGCTGATGATTTATTTATTCTGAACTTCTTAATGACCTTTCAATATTTCTAAATATTTTTAAATATTTCTTAAAAACTTTTCAGACTCGGGTATATATATTATTAATTAATATATTTCTTTGAGCTTTCATTTTAACTAAAAGCTTCTTGTAATTACACTTTCTGCTATTTTCATTGTGTTTTCTATGCTGATTGATAAGTTTATCAAAGATTTTTCAAGCTGTTTATTTAGTGATGAATGAGTTCCTACAAAATGCTATCAAAGTAATAGCTATTTTCAATGGCACTCCAAGTTTTCTGAATACAAAAACTTTTAAAAAGCATATCAAGCTTCGCATAAAAGTTGCCTTAAGTATTGAAATGGTATTTACAGATTTTGTTTGCACTTAATTCCTAAGACAAGCTGTTGACATGCTCGCATTGTTTTCTTGTAGTGCAGCATAAACTTTAGCTAACTGCAAACCCCATAAATATATTTTCCAAGACCCGCACTTAAAGTCAACACTTACAATCTGTTCCAAGTATGAGTGTGTGTGTTATGACGTTTTAGTCCTTGCAACTTTATCGCGCCAGAAATTGCATCATATTTCAAGACAGCGCGACAAAATATAAAAATACAAAGTTCACACAGGTAGACAACTTTTTTACCTGACAATCTTTTCCCCACACTTGTTACCTCAGTCAACACACACACATACACACACTCACACATGTCAGGCATGTCGAAAAACTTCTTCTTGTTGCGGCCACGTTGCGTATGAGTAATGCGAGACAAAGTTGAAATGCGCTTTTTTTTTTTTAAGAAATCGCTTGGCATCGAGTTTGAGTTTATTAAAAGGTTACATCGCTTGATTATAATTTATAATGACACTGGGCTAAGAGCGACGTCGTCTTAGAGCGCAATCCTTGGCATAATTTTGAACAGGCGAAGATAAAAGCGCAGTATGCACATAATTAATGAAAGACCAAATGTCGTCTTCAGCAGCGTATGCAGCAACAGCATTCTGAAAATGGAGAACAAGAAGACACAGAGTGAAAGAGAGAACGTAAGAGAGAGAGAGAGAGAGAGAGAGAATGAAGACCAAACAAAGTGTAATTAAAAAGTACTTAGTGTAGAGTCATTCGTTTCTGCTTCCTCTACACCCAGAGAAAAGTGTGCTCAATCAATTTAAATATTTACACTTTGATTGAGCTGCAAATATGAAATTAATCAATCTGCACTTTAATTTTAAATTAAATATGAATATTTTTGATATATAACTCCAATAAATTTCAGTTAAAGAGTTATTTTCCATACTCAAATATTTAATAGTTAATATATAATATTTGAGCTGCAAAAATGAAATTAATTAATCTATAATGTATGCACTTTAATTATTAATTAAATATGAGTAAAGTTGACTTAAAATTATAACAAAGTTATTATTTTGTTCATTTTACAGTATTTAATTGGTACTATAGAAAAATTGAATTTTAAATCTTATGACTTAAATTAAAAATCTTGAAATAACTTAGAAAATTTTAATGTGATCTACTAAATGATAATTAATTCAAACTGCATTGCAAAAGACCTAAAACTGACAGAGAACTCTCAGTTAAATATGTAAAATAAATAACTTTAACTTTTTAATCAAATTATTTATAAAGCTGTAAAAACATTTAATTTAAGATTGAAAAAAATAATATTAGACATAATTCATTTTAATTTTTTTATAAATAGCTTTTGCAAATTTTTAAATAAATTATGATACAACGCATAACTAAAAATGTCAATTTTAATTTAAAATGTTAATTTTAGCTTTATAAGGTTCGTATTAATTTTGACATTTAAGTTTAATTTTAAACATTTTATTTTGCAATATGAAAGCACAAAATAAAATGTGATTGTATTTTTAATTTTTTACTATGCGTTTTTTCTCTGTGTGCAGCTTTTCTTTCTTTCCATTGTCTCTCTCTCTGTCTTTCGTTTTCGTTTTCTTTCATTCTTACCTGCGATAAATAGTTTTGCGCTGTTGTAATTTATTATCGTTAGCGTTATCCTTAAAGAAGTAGCGCCTGATGCCGCTCAGATACGAGCGAAAATATTCGCTCCAATTAATCGTTGCTATGTTAAACTGCAGCTTCTCACGCTCCCCAACCGGCAGCAGCTCGTTCAATTCGTCAATGTTGTGATGGGCGAACTTCCACTCCTTCAGCCCAAACCAGGCCATCATATTGATTATGCGCGAGATTTTCCGATATGCCTTCACGTATCTAACGACCACACAGACCACAGACACACAATGAAAAGTGGACAGACAGGGGACAACAACAACAACAACAACAAGAGGAGAAGAAGACACTCATTCAGTATTGATTACCTCTGCTAATTGGTCTGCAACTGGAGGAGCATCAACCTGTTCAAGCGGTTCATAAATAAATGCCAAATGCCACTGGTAATGCGCTCTAATTGCAATTTGTTAAATTTAACGCATACGACATGTTGTACGCGCACAACCAATGCAATGCAGCGCTAGCAGGTGAACTTAAGGTGGACTAAATTGAGCTGCATATACACTATGTTTATAGTTAGTTATATACCTATATTTATGTATCTTTATTTAAATCTAAAATTGAAAACTAAATACTTGAAAAGTTTTTCAAAAATTGTATCTTTACTTATTTTTGTTTTTCAAAATAATGTTTACGTATGCAGTGGAACTTTTTTAACTAGATTTTTCTCTAACTCGAACTAAATAGCGTTTACTAAACTTAAAAAAGAAATAATTACAAAGTCGAAGTCTCCATATTTCAAAGTTTTTCTTTGGATAATGGTGACATATTATATATATATATAATATTATGTGTGTATGTATATTATTTTATATATTATTATTTTTCCTATTAGGAAAAATAATGGCATTTAAATGATGTATTTTGTAAGAGTAGCTGGTCACTGTATATCTTTCATATTTGTATTTCTAAATAGTTATTTTATCGTCAATTTATATTAAGTTTTCAAACTGCCTCACTCACTTAGCCAATATACCCTAAACAAGTATTGCTATTGTCAAACCATTCAATTGCCTTTCAATGTAGCGTTTAAAATCCCTGGAATGTAGCACAAAAAAAGGAAAAGAAAACCCCAAAACCCACTAACTTATACAGCACAATCGCATTGGGTGTGACTGTATCGATATCTATCTGCCATTTACTCTCTCGCTCTCTCTCTGTCTCTTCTCACTCTGTATTGCTTTCTCTCTTCCTCTGTGTAGGTTTGTGTGTACTTACATGCGCTTTTGTCCGGTGGCCATGGCAATTAAATCTAAAATATAAGCTGGGATATTGTGCAAGAAAAATGCAATTGCACAATGCAGAGGCTTCGATGGTATTATAACGTACGAGAAGCACCTGTGACAATAATGCGGTCCAATGGGTTCGATGTCCAGTTTCCAAGTTGCAGGAATCGTCAGCGATTCATTCAACAGCATTGCCCCCATTTTCGATTTTCGGTTTGGGGTTTTTCCATTCGAGTTTTTGTTATTCCGTTGCATGTTTTGTATTTGTGGTTTTTTTTTAGTCCGTTTTTTTTTGTGGTTGTGTTGTGGCATGTGGTTCAGTTGGCATTGTTTCAAGGTATTAAGCAGCGTGTAGATAAATTTTCCGAAACAGAAATACAGAAATAGAGAATTAAGGTAATATTTAAGCATTACGGATTAGACATGCATGCAATATGGCCAGGCAGCGTGTGTAGCCAGAACTTTTGCCACAATCAATTGAAATTCAAACAAAAGAATATTTTGTATTGATATAGCCAGGTGTGTATGTGTGTGTGAGTGTGTGTGTGTGAGTGTGTGTGTGTGAGTGTGTGTGTGTGTGTTTTTAACTCACCAAAGCGCCTTGTCGAATGGCTCGTGGAAGCCTTGACGCGACAGGTGCATGTACTCGCCCCAGGTAATGTTGTTCACGTCCGAGACGTAATTGTACACGGGCAGCTCGGATCTTTCATCGACTTCACTTTCACGCTGCTCGTATCTGAAATGTAATTATCAAGCGAGTGAGACACAAGAAATGCGTCTTATATTTTACATATAAAACAGAAAAGCTTTAAATTGAAATATAACAAAAAACCAAAAATTGAAAAGAACAAAAGTACAAAAAGATAATAGAAAAAATGTTTTTTTTTGCTTTTATAATTTTTACAATTATACCTGTTTTAAAATTTAACAAAACAACGGAATTCTATATTCGTTTTATCAGATTATTAACAATTGGGGATGCTACAGAATTCACTTTCGCTTGAATTTCACTTCAATTGCATACTAATTTAGTTTCATGCAAATTTACGTGAAATATCAAGCGAAAGCGATTTCTGTGGCACCCCTGAATATTTCTATTAATTTTCTCATCATTGTAGTGTTTTTACAATTAATATATTTTTTCAATTTATAAGAATAATTGGTCCTTGAGGTATTTTTATAAAAATTTAAAATCTTTTCGTATTTTAAATCTGTCAAAAAGAAATTTTTTTTTATCAAAAAAAAAAACACTTTTTGTCTATTTTTTCCATCTCATTATACTAAAAGGAATTAGTTTTAGTTTTTATCATAAAATCGATTTACCGACCAATTATATGAGACCTTTATTAATAGATATTTTAATTTAAAATGCTATATTACTTACCTTTCAAATTTTAAGTTCCTTAAATTTACTGTATTTTAGATTAATACAATTTTTATATCATTTTTATCGTATTGCTTTTACGTTGACCCTAAATAAATAAATAAATAAATAAGATTTTATTCCAGCCAAAGCTGTTTAAATAAACTTGTTTTGATAAATTATTTTATAAACTTCGACACCATAAGATTAATAACAAAACTTCTAAATTGATAAATTGACATAATAAACCAATGACAAATTTCTTAAACTGAGAAAAACTCATAGCAATATTTAAAAAAAATAGAAAGGTAAGCAATAAAAAAGCGGCATTGCAAGCAACTTATATATGTAAATCAATAATTAGCAAAATGAACAATGAATTTAAAAGCAAACATTATGTGGTCTAAGGAAATGAATTAGAAATGAGCCACAAATCGTTAATTAAACTGCTGCTCTGCAAGGTAGTTCAATTCCTTTGGCAGACTTTATGTGTTGAGCTGCAAAAAAGTCTTTAAAACAATACGTTGCCCCTGTGTTCGACTAGCAAATTGAGCAAGTAGTTTATGTGTGTGTGTTTGCCCCTTTCGACTAACCTTCGGGCGATATCCCAGGCGGATGCTATCATGGCATTCACCACATAATCGGCGGGCACCATGTTCGCCTTGCAGTTGGCGGTGCCGTAAATGCAACGTACGAGTCCCCGGGCCGACCAAGTGCATAAACCTGATGGCCCGTACAAATTATCAGTCCAGCCGGGAAATGGATCCTTGTACGTTGACATTACTGCAAATAAATAAGAATTAATGGCTGCTTTGTTGGTCAGAGAGACAGTTGGATAGATAGAGATACAAAGGAGAGAGAGAGTGGAGAATGGAGACTCGAGTCCGGAGACCGTTGTTGATTTTAGACAACGCCAAAAGCGATAATGGTCCATTGACTCCTCTTGCTCGTTTTCCGTTTTTCCTCATTCTCCCTTTAACTGGTAACTGCTAACTGATATGCCTGACTCCCAATTGCAAGTTTTGCACTTGAATTTTCTTCTTCTACTTATTTTTTTAAAACCCATTTCATTTCATTTCATTTGGTTTTGTTGTTGTTGTTGTTGTTGGGGGCAGACCAGGATATGCCAGGATGTGTTAGGATGCTTTGGCATTTTTGTGTTAAAATAAATGAAAATTTGTTTGCGCTTTGTTACGGAGCTGCAGTCTGAAGTCAGCAGTCGAGAGTCGAGAGTCGAGAGCGGCGGCAAACGGGAGTCGCCAGTTGTGGGTCTGCTTTTTGGGTCTGAGCAAGTCAGGCATGCTCTGACTTTTAGCTGGGCTTTGTTATACACTTCGAAAGGGTATTACACATTTTTGTAACGATATTTGTTAAATATCAAAGTGCGTATGATTGTGATGTTGTAAATATAGACAACAATCGACTAATAAATTAGAATCTTTATTGGTCTGTTCGCCTGAAGCTGCGAATGACATTTCTAAGGCAGGGCCCCCAGCTCCCACGATACAAGCAAGTAGAATTATAAAATATAATTATTATGTTGCCATTTTGTAGCCAAACTAGCTAAAAAGTCAAAATGTATATTATTGGCAATTATCAAGCAATGTTGAATAGACCACTTCTTAAAGAGATTTTTGCAGCATATATAAGTATATTGCAATTACGCTATAGGATAGCATTCGTTGAAAGAATAGATTTTTGTAAGAAAAAAATATTTATTTTGTAATTTTTAATATTTAATTATATTATTATAGTTTAAATCGAAGTAAACGTTATAGATATTAAATTCGAAATTTAATTTAATGAGTTAAGGCTGTTTATGCATCTTGAAAACCCTAAAATTTTTAGAGATACATATTTCGAAAAATAAAAACTTTGTAGATTTTGTAGATATCTCAACTTAAAAAATCAATAGATCTCAAATCTAATTGAGGTTTTACGCATACCTCGGATAGTTTAGTGAAGTTTTGCAGATAACTTAAATCAAATAAATTTATAATTATTAAATTGCAATTTTTCATTTGAAAAGCTAGTTGTTGTTTATTTGAAAACCCTACAATTTTTTGAAATATTTCGAAAAATAAAAACTTTGTTGATTTTCTAGATATCTCAAAAGAAAACTCAATAAATCGCAAATCTGACCAAGTTTTGACCAACCTCAGCTTGTTTAGCTGCCTATAGATACAGAATCGGTTGACAGTTTTCATAAGAAAAGAGGTTTGTTTCGGAGCAAAACAAGTGTCGCTACTCATTCATTTAATTTAGATTTCAAGGGTATTTAAGTCTTCGGCAATCCGAAAATAGATTTCTCCGTCTCCGTATCCGTCTGCTCTTTTCGCTACGTTTCGTTACGTTGCGTTTTCGGTTGGCGTTGCACACACAAAAAAGTTTTTTGCACATGCATTTATCTAGGCAAAGCTTGCCACACTCGACTCGACTCGACTCAGCTCTGCTCGACTCGACTCGAGTCTTCGACTTTGGTCCCCAGTCGGTATGGGGGCCAAATGCAACGTTGTTTTCTGTTTAGCACAAAATTTTAAATATTCCTTTTTCTAGCTGCTGCTTCACTGATCCTTTGGGGTCCTGTCCAAGTCCAGGCAGCTTGCGAATTTCAAATTTCTCCTTTGCTTTTTTATTACTACTTTTTCTTTTTTTTGTATGCAATCTCAAGAGCTGCCCAGGGGCATTTTGGGGCTAATTATCTGACAATTAGTTTGTGAAGTCAACTTTAAGACCACAGCAAATCTCGTGCTTTCTCTTCTTACTCTTTTGCTTTCCTTTCCAAGGATTATCTTACCAATGGGCGGTCGAAAAATGCCTGCGGGCAAGTGAAAGGCGCGATGATTGACCAGATTTTCGGCGCATTTCTTCGTCATGGTATAGGTGTTGGGCATATCACCAATAAGACAATGACGCAGCTTCTCCAGGGTCTCGTCATCAAAGGTGCGATAGATCTACAAGAGAAGAGCAGTCAGATTTTCCATCTCAATGTTGCAAATTGCAGCTTTTTCTTTTGTAATTTAAATAAATTGTTAAGCCAATCAGATCAGGCGGCATTCATTGCGTATGCACATAAAATAATAACAATATTCATGAGTACTGTTTGTTTACTCCCTCTCTTTTTCCCCACTCGCCTTTATGTGCCTTTTAAATGCCCCACGCATTGAGTTTGCTCGTTCAACCAACCTGCATGATTTTTTCGTAGCCAATTTCATTCTCGTACACTTGCTCCTTGATGAATTTGCGATTGCAGTTGCAGTACAGGGTCGAAATGTGCACAAATGACTGCGGTGCCATTGAAATGGGCGGATGGGGGCATGGCAGTGGGCGTGGGCGTGGCATCATGTCCAA
The DNA here is from genome assembly GCA_037043495.1 of Drosophila recens. Lineage (NCBI taxonomy): Eukaryota > Metazoa > Arthropoda > Insecta > Diptera > Drosophilidae > Drosophila > Drosophila recens. The sequence continues at coordinate 12,700 of JBAMBJ010001426.1, read as the reverse complement.
TGTTGATTGAATTGTGTTGAAATTGTTTGCACGACGCGGCCGTAAAAATATGCAACAACAGAAAAAGCATTACGTTAAAAAATAATATAAACATACACACACCTACAGAGTGCTGTAAATATTAAAATTCATACACAAATATTTTACATGCAGATATGGGGAATTATGTATTTTGGTTACTTAAATGTGCGGGGGGAGTTCGTATGCATTAAGAGCATGGATGAACTTGATGCTCTTGCTAAAGCTTGCGATGATAATAGCCGCTCTTATGACTTACGCTCTTCGTCTAATGATGCAGTATCAGCTGATAATGAACTTTTTCGTGCGTAAGCAGTCTTATGAAGCGCTGCATTCTTATATTTATTTCTATTTATACTTCTACCTTAACTTCTATTTAAATCTCAGTTTTAAGTTTTATAATATTATTTGCTTTTATCTATGTACATTTATGTTGTGTTTGGTGCTTAATTTTTATTTCTATTTTGCTAGGTGCGCTAATTTGTCTTATCTGTCAAACAAAACTCAATGCAAGGTGATTTAGTCGATCCCAAGGCGAATAGTCATGCTATGATTCGAGTTCTTTGTGGACAAAAAACCGGATTAAATATATGTCATATTAATGCTCAGAGCTTAACCAGGAAAATGGATGAATTTCGGTATATATTTGTAGGTTCTACTGTTGATATTGTGTGTGTATCTGAAACATGGTTTTTGTCTGAACTGTCTGAATCGTTAATATTGTGTAGTGGTTATGTTGTATATCGTGCTGATCGTGAGGGGCATGCGGGTGGTGTGGCAATATACATCAGAAATTCCCTAAAGTCCAAAATTGTTGCAAAGCATAACGATGGCAGTCCTGTAGAATATATTTTTGTTGAGATAAAATGCTCCAAATATGAGCAGAGAATACTCATTGGTTGTGTGTATCGCCCCAATCGATCTATTGACTATGACCCTATTTTATCTCTAATATCTAGATTATCTATTGAATATCTTGACATTGCAATTTTAGGTGACTTTAATAGTAATTTACTCGTTGAGAATCACCTCCTCGAGAATATGCTATCACTTGGACTCAAAGTAGTAAACTCAACCATGCCGACTCACTTTACTAGCTCATGTAGTACTCTTCTTGATGTTGTGTTTGTCAGCGACCCAATAAAAATTCAACTTTATGACCAAATCCCTGTACCTGGCTTCTCCAAGCATGACCTAATCTTTGTGTCGTATGATATTTCTTACCAGAAAGTTGAACAGACGATTACTTTTAGGGACTATAAAAATTTAAACATTGACCTTTTAAATGACGAATTTATTAAATGTGACTGGACTACGATATATAATATGACCTCAGTTGATGACCAAGTTGACCATTTACAATCTAACATTCGCAATTTATTTAATACCTGTGTCCCATTAAAAACAAAAATAATTAAGCCTCATGATAAGCCGTGGTTTACCCAAACTATTAAAAGTGCAATATTTAAACGAAATGAGGCTTATGCAAAATGGAAGAGATTTAAGACTGCTTACTCCTATGCGAATTTTAAACGACAAAGGATTGCAGTGGGAAAGTTGATAAAGACTGCAAAGTGTGCTTTCTATTCTGAAAAATTTAATAAATCGACTTCATCAAAAGAAAAATGGAACATAATAAAGGAACTAGGGATTGGGAAATCTAAAATAACTCAGGATACTCATATTGACTTAGATATTCTTAATGCAAAATTCGTTGACTGTCACGTACCTGAAACTACTAACAATGACTATCTGAACTGTGATCCTCTTAACTGTGATATTAGCTTTAGTTTCATGTGCGTTAACAAATATGATGTCCTTAAATCAATGTTAAATGTTAAATCAAATGCAGTGGGCTTGGATGAAATCGAACCCAAATTTGTTAAAATAATATTACCCGCCATACTTAATGAAATCACTCATATAATTAACACTGCACTTACAACTTCGGTATTTCCAAAAGAATGGAAGCAGGCAAAGATAATACCTATCCCAAAAGCTAATGGAGAATATCGGCCTATCTCAATCTTACCATTTTTTTCCAAGGTACTCGAAAGTATTATGGCAAAACAAATTAATGATTTTATGATAGTTAATAGTCTTCTGAGTAATAAGCAGTCTGGTTTTCGTAAGAACAGGAGTTGCACAACAGCAATATTGAAAATCGTCGAAGATATAAGAAAGAACATTGATGCTGGTGATGTAACGTTTCTGACACTGCTTGACTATAGCAAAGCTTTTGATACTGTCAATCATGACATATTATGTACTAAAATGAGAAGGTTATATAATTTTACCAACACAGCTGAATTACTTTTAGGGTCATATTTAAGAAATAGGTATCAGTCCGTTGTTACTTTGTCACGTTCGTCGTCCTTTCTCTTTGTTAAGCGTGGCGTCCCCCAAGGTTCAGTCCTAGGTCCTTTACTGTATTCGTGTTATGTCAATGATCTTCCTGATGTTGTCTCTGAATGTAATGTTCATATGTATGCTGATGATGTCCAAATGTATATGTGTCGTCCGTTGTCCAGAATAAATGAATGTATAAATGTTTCAAATAGAGCGCTTAATAAAATTAGTGAATGGTCCAAGAAAAATGGTCTAGGATTAAATTCTACAAAATCAAAATGCATTGTAATATATAAAAAATCTATTAACACGCAAATGTTAGAAAACCTAAAAATTGAAAATAGTGCAATAGATTACGTAGATAGAGTTACTAATTTAGGTGTTGTTTTTAATAAAACTCTTTCTTGGAATGACCATATTAGCAAAGCCGTTGGCAGATCTTATGCCTCACTCCGGATACTATATTTGACGCAGCACCTTTTACCAGTGAATATTAAACTCCTTATTGCTAAGACCTACTTGACACCTGCTCTTTTCTATGGAGTTGAGATCTTTTGCAACACAGACTGCATCAGCAAGCGCAGACTCAATGTAGCGTTCAACAACATTGCAAGATATGTATTTAACCTGAGACGACTGGACCATATATCTTCTTACTCGATTAAAATTTATAACCTTAGCTTGGACCACTGGATAAATGTAAGAGCATTAATATTGTTGCACAAAATAATTACCACAAAAGAACCTAATTACTTATATGAACAACTTAATTTCTCTACCTCACGACGAACAAATAATATCACAACTGTTAGACATAGACTCTCATCGTCAGAAAAACAATTCTTTGTACATGCTGTTCGCCTTTGGAACAATATTCCCCATGACCTTAAGACAATTAGAAGCGCACCCCTATTTAAAACCAAACTAACTATGCACCTAAATAATCTTATTTAAAAATTTTTGAAAAGCAAGTAATACTAAGAACTGAACTTACTAAAATTTGTAAATTAAAATCGAACTGTTAAAATTAAGTGTAAGTTATTTTAAAACAATTGTAATACTAATAATACCAATAATAGAATACTACAAATCGCAATTATTAAAATTAATTATTAATTTACTAAATTAAAATCGAATTGTTAAAATTAAGTAATACCAATCATAGGATTAAATCAATTATGTTGTGACTAGTGCAATAATTATAAGTTCCTTAAAACTTGTAGCACTAGGATGTTAAATAAATAAATTAAATTAAATTAAAACAGTATGTGAATATTTAACTCAAATCCACAACAAAAATCCATTTTAACCAAACTTTAACCGCAATCTGTTAATGCTACCATTAAAAATTACCAAGAGAAATTTCATAATTTAATACTTAAAATGATTTTTTGTGTGGTTTAGCGTCATATCTCAGGATCTGTTTAAGCAATTTTGCGGAAAGTTCTTAAATAAAGTATTAAAATGGAAGTTGACAGGTTTCAGATTTAATAAGGGCTAAAATTATAGAATATCAGATAATACGTGATCTTATTGGATTGCTCATGAAGATATTTGTAATATATCTGATAAATATTGAAAATATGTTTTTTAATTTGCAGTTCTCAGTTAAAGTTACTACTTTTCTTTTTTCAGAATTAAATTCTAAGATATCAAAATTACTTGAAATTGACACAAAAAGTGTTCCCAGAGGGGTTCGACTTTAAATCTCAGGATCTTTTTGAGCTTTTAAGCTTAAAATTGGCATAAAGACTTAATAAATTATGTTTAAAAAGTTGAAATATCAAGATTGATTATACCCGTTTTAAGAAAAACTAAATGGGTTCTTAAAAAAGCTTTACAATCATAAAATTTGTAAAACAAGCTGATATTATGCTTGATGTTACTTTTTAAGAAAATTATTAAACTCCCTATTTTATAAACAATATTTCTTACCTTCAATTGCTTCATTTGCATGGCCAGGTCGAGTATCTTCTTGGTGCCGAGGACATTAATGTCGATGGCATCGCTAAGTTTCTCATTGAATTTAACCGAAGCGACAACGTTGAAGACGATCTAAACCGAAAAAAATAACGAAAAAAACTAGACAATGTAATGCATATTAAAATTGTAAAAATGCCAGCAACAAAACACGAACAACAACAACTTTGCAGCTTAACAACAAAAGCACATGCAAAATGCACGAGAAGTGCATGCAAAACAGAAACAGAAGCGATTGCAGGATGCATTTGGTGTCGCCTCGTCCTGGCTGCGTTCGCTGATAACCTCAAAGTCAGCAGGATGTGCAGGAGGAGGAGGAGAAAAAGACACGCGGATAAGGACAGAGGAAGGAGGAGGGAGAAAGGAGGCAGCAGGACATGGCTACACATGCAACTGCTGCATTGAACATCGACAACAAAGCAATTTTAGTTTTAAAACTGTACAAGGACTAAGCGCTGTGAATCCTGCCGACTGCACCACATGCAAGTGAGTGACTTGTATGCAAAATGTTTTTTCTAAAACACAAAAAATAAAAATATAAAAATCGCACACAAAAGAAAACAATTGAGAAAGCTGCAGCATTGTCTGCTCGACTGGCAAGATACCCAGCAAATAGCTCTGAGATAACAAAAAAATGTATCAAATCTATACTGATAGAATAGAAATGCCTCAAAAATATTTGTCTAAAAAAATAAAATTTTACAATAAAATAGCGTTAAGAATTTATTCTTAGTATTGCACTCAATTGTTAGACGAAAATTCTCAGGTTTAAGATCCTATCCGATATCCTTTTCTTCTTCACATTTTAACCCGCTGAGTTATATAATAATTAAAGAACATTTTGGAAAATATAAGGAACTTGTTTTTTTTTTAAATTAAGAAAAATTTGTTAAATTTTTGATTTTAATATAAGAAAAACATTTGAAAAAAAAACAAATGGGTTTACAATCAAAATAATTTTAAATAATTCTTGCTTGTCAAAGATATATTTATATGAAAAATCGGAGATAGCAAAAAGTTCTGAGTTAACAAGAAAATTTATAAAAACTATACTGATAAAATTGAAATGTCTCTAAAATGAAAAATATTCGTCATAAAAAAAAGAAAATTTTACAATAGAAAAATGTTAAGAATTAATCCTTGTTAATCAATTAGACGAAAATTCTCAGGTTTAGGATCATAACTGAATCTTATTTTCTTCAAAATTTTATCCGCTGAGTAATTGAATAATTAAAGAACATTTTGGAAAACATAAGGAACTGTTTTTTAATTAATAAAAATTTGTGAAAGTTTTCATTTTAAAATAAGAAAAACATTTGTAAGTTCTTAAAAACAATTTACAATCAAAATATTTTTAAATAATTCTTTCTTCTCAAAGATATTTTTTTTATAAAAAATCTTGGTTTTAGAATAAAAGCCTTGATGTTAACTTTAATTTTTTCCATCTGTATACAGTTTAGTTTCATTTCTTTGTAGTTCATCTAATCAAAGTTATTGTCTGCTGCCTGTTACCTAACACAGCATAAAACAATCACACCCTTTTCTGAACATTCTCAATGGGTGCAGGGTATAAAAAGAAACTAAAACAGCAAACGGATGCGCCTGGCAGGACAATGGCTCGCGCACGCCAAACACTTGAAGCATGCACAGGAATTTTCATTTATTTATATATTGTTTTTTATAACCGGGAGAAAGAGGGAGAGAGAGAGAGAGAGAGAGAAGCAGACGCTTCAAGAGAATCCTGTGTAGCTGGAGCAGGAATACATTTTCACAGTTTTACGTGTTGGGTTTCAATTTTTGTTGAAATGTAGAGAATATATACAAATATACATATGTATATTTTTGTGCCTTTGCTTTATTTTATTTTTTGGTATGCGGAGAAAAAATCATAAAAAGGAAATAAAGCGACGACTGCATGCTGTTGTCGTAAACATGGCGCCTGCCTTTGCCAGTAACGTAATGCACTGAGATAGATAGACAGTCAGATAGAGAGACAGTCAAACATATAGATAGAGAGAGAGAGAGGAAGAGGAGCAACTCATTCAAACAGATAGGCAAACACACAGAGAAGTGAAGTGAAGTGAAGTTTCACACAAAAGTCCATTGATTGAATTGCCAACAAGCAGACAACAAAATGCAATACACGAGATCCTCTCCAGATATTCTCAATCGAGACAGAAAGACAGCTACACATAGAGAGAGAGAGGGAGAGGGAGAGAGAGGAAGCTACTCACTTGGACCTCAGACGAGAGCATTGCACGGTCGCCGGCATCGATGTCCAGGTCGATGGCACTGTAATCAGCGCGTATCGGATGCACCTTCTCCAGCAGCTCAGGGCACTCCACGCGCATTGTGTTGAATATCTGTGGATCAGAAAAGATAGACTAAGAGTTACCCTGTAACTTTATGCTTCCACATTCTTCTGCAAACAAAGTTGTTTCTTTTTAAACCTACAAAAATTCTGAAAATTTGTTTAAAAATGAATAAAAAAAATACTAAAAATACCAGAAAAATACTGAAAAATACTGCAAATTATATTGGCTACATTTGGTATTAGTATTAAAAATTTGTTAGTCAGAAATCTCACTGTGAGATACTCTGTACGCAGAATTATATATTTTTAGTTAATTTTAAATTTAAAATGAATAAAACAATTTTACAAATATATGAAAAATTTATATTTGGTGTGTAAAAAATACTGAAAATTATAGTTACTTCATTTGGTATTCTTAGTAAATATTTGTTAATCAGAAATCTCACTGAGAGATATCCTGTAAACAGTTTCTCTCTAAGTTTTCAAATACTGAGCAATTATATTTTGTTTAAAAAAAATAAATGTACAAAAAATTCAAATCACAACTGTTGGTAATTTTGGCATATTTGATATTCAAGTATTTTTATGAATTTGAGTTGCACTAATATTAATATTTTAAGTATTTAATATTTCAAAATTCAACCAAATCTAAATACTGACATTATGTCTGTTATATAAAAATTACATGTGCCACATTTTTTCAGAAATTAAATTTTTTATTCAACGTCGAAAACATTAAGTTTTAATAACAAATTTGTTATTTATATTTGATAATTTCAATGATTTATAAAAGCACTACCTTTTCCATGATACTGAAATCTATTTTCATTATACCATCAACATTTCTCAGTGACACTGATAGAAATAATGTTATTGCTTATGAACATGGCTTAAAAACAATTTCAATATTTTTTTACGCCTATAATATTACTCTAAAATTATTTTTCTTTATATTCGCACAGTTCTGCATACCTACTATACGAGTTATAGGTTACAGGGTATATAACAACAATGCCAACAGCTAGCGTTGAGTTTGCATTGTGCATTGCCGCCAGGAGACGATTGACAGGCAAACGGAGAAGTTTCCCTTGCGTTTTTCCTTCGTCACATTCACATTCACATTTACACTCACCATCAGGCACACACACACACACACAGACACACACTCAGAAACAGAACCGGCAGCAACTCATTTCCTCAGTTGCTATTGACTTACCGACTCATTGAAGAATCCCTGCAATCGCTGCTGCACGCTCATGTTGTCCTTGCTGCGTATCAGCATGTAAATTTTACGCAAACCAAAGGCCCGCAACAATTTCTCGGTTAGCACTTTGCCCACAAAACCCGTGCCGCCGGTAATGAGCACCGTCGCATCACTATAGAAGTCCGTAACGGGCATGCAACTTGCCGTTGCACCAACTTTAACTCCATCCCCAACTTTAACTGCGGCCTCAACATTTCCATTTCCATTTCCATTACCATTGCTCATTGTGGTCGCCTCGAGGTTCTCCGTGGAGGAGCTTGTCGATGAGAATGCCTTCCGTGATGCTGTCAAGGGGAAGGCAACGAGTTTTCAATATGTTAAACACGGTTTAAAACAAAAAGAAATGGTAAAAGGAACTTTAAAAGCTCGAAAGTCTAAAAACCAGCGCAATAAAAATCCAACGCCTTAAGCAAACTATGCAAATGAATGATGAAGTGTTGAAAACTCATTCTATAGAAGGATTAAATATTCAAATTTATACAAGTTTTATTTTAAAATAACTGAATTAATCTCATAAAGTTTTTACTTAAATCTAAGCATAGTATATAATTTATTTATTTATTTATTTAGTACGACTAAAATCAGTCGGCAATAGTAAAATAATTTTTTTAATTAAATTAAAACTACAAAATAATAAAACAATTTTATGTAAAATTTAAGTCATAACTGAAAAGAAAAAAGTTAAATTAAATTGATTTAAAAAAAAGTGGTATTTATTTTTAAAAAGGTACCTTTATTTTCAATCGTTATATGTTGCCTAAAAAATTCTTTTTTAAAAAAAATGCTTAATTTATTTTTAATGTTCGGAAAATTCTAAGCACAGTGTAATAACATCTAGTATTATTAAAAATATACTTTATATTTTATGAGAAAATGAGAATGAAAGATTATTTTTACCATAAAAAGGTAATATTGAAAACATTAATCCTATTGTAGAATTATCTCCTTAATTTCCAAAAATTAAACTTCTTAAACCTTTTCCTCTTTTCTACATTCTTCATTTCCATTGTTTAACGAGTATCCATTTACATAAGTTTATAGTATCTTTAATCTTTATCTACAATCTGTCTGTACGCACCTTTAATGTCGTTGGTTTCCTGCATTTTGCACTGAATAAATATAAACGAACCGCTCGATAGGAAAGTAGAACACACATTGAAAGTTCTTTTAAGTTCGACATTTTTCTAATTGTTAAAAATAATATAGGGGCAATATATACATATACATATATGGGGAACAAAGACAATCAATAAATGACAATCCATGTGCCATAAAGATTTTCCCACCGAAATGTCAATTATTTAAAAGGAAATGCTAACCCAATTATATCATATAACTACACATGAGTGTGTTTGAGAGTGTGTGTGAGAGTGTATGTGTGTGTGTGTGTAAGTGGTGTACTTGATGAGTTATTCAACTAAATGGTTTGTGCGCCTGTTGAGGTCTTGCGCTGACATTGCGGTTGCATTTGACCTGATGACCTGCACTGCAGACAAACACACACACACACACACACGCACACAACACACACGCATACAACACACACGCACAGTGTCCACCCTTGTTAGTGTCTGGTAACCTAACTTTTCTCCTTCTCTTTCTCCCCTGTCGTTAGACGCCTCTCGCCAGCCGTTTTTAAACATTGTTAATTATTCAATTATCAACAGCCAATGTGCCTTGTGCCACTTCTCTTTTCTGTCAGTGAACACAACGCTGTTTAGCCCAGTAATTAAAGGGCAGCAAGACTTATGAGTCTGTGACAACAACTAGATCTCAGATAATTTAAGATTTAGAGCAGCCAAATTGGCTGACAATTCTAATTCTACTTGCACATGCTTGAAGAATGGGCCAAAATTAAGCCACAAGTTGGTCAAATACTTGCCAAAAAGGATAGAAATGGTTGTGATAGTAAGTGATAGTAAAACCAAGTACTTGTTTTTGTTGTTTGATTAATAACTAAGTTTTAAAAGTTTTTTCCTTAATGGTTGTAATATGCTGTGGCATTGTTTTTGATTCATTTTCAAGTTTATATTATAAAATCTTGGAAAAATATTTAAAAAATAAATGAAGTCATATTTTATAAGTTGAAGCATTAGACTAATAACCTTCATTTAAATTTTTTGATATCTCGTTTAGTTTAGATTTTAAAGACGCTTAAAATTTTTGTATGTGCTGGTTGAAATAAGCCACTGTAGATTAAGTTTATTTTAGAATTTTAAATTTAAAGACAAAAATCGAGATTAGTCGCATGGAATGTTTGCTATTTTGCGGTTGTTTGCTAAAGTTTTTATTTCGATCAGTTTAAAAATAAACAATGTAATTAATAAACAATGTAATTAATAATTGTAATAATTTAAATATAGTTATTCACTGTTAATAAATAAATAAAAATATAATGCAAATCAATTTGTTTCTTTATTTCTATAAATACAATATATTTAAATTGCAATAGAAAATTTATTTACAATGCTTTTGCCTGCGTACCGGAAAACTAAATTTCGATGTTATTTTTAATATAATTAATATTCAATAATTGTTTTTTTTTTCTAAATATATTTTTTGAAATTGTTTTTTTACTTTTTATTTAATAATTTTTATTTTTTTTATAATTTTTACTTTTTTAATAGTTCTTCTTTAATTTATGTTGTTTGAATTGAGCTGGGCATCTAAGAGTTGAGCACCTAAATAATAGCATTCCCACTTGTCTGTTCATGCAACCAAGTGTCCATCTATGTGAAAATATTCCCGACACTGTATTAGTCTGCCTGCGTGTGTGTGTATGTCTGTGTGTGTGTCTGCCATGGCCAACATGGCCCATGTTCATGTGCATGTCCAGCCAGTCAGTTCATTGCGTGTTTTGCACTGTATATCTAACAGTAAATGTGTCTGTGTATGTGTGTATGTCTCTGTGTGTGTGTGCGTGTGAGTGTGTGTGTGTGTGCTCCTGTATGTGTATGTGTTAGCCAGAGTGCAGCATATGTTGTTTGATTGCATGTGGCATAAAAAGAAAGCAACTAGAGCCGCACATATGCCGACTATTGCGTGACACTCTTGACGTTACATTTTTGTTGTTGTTGTTGATATCGTTGGTGTTGTTGCCATCGTTGTTGTTGTTGTTGTCGTCTTTGTTGTTGTCATATTTTGTTAGTGTTTGTCAACCAGGATGTTCCGCTTTGTTTGTCCTGCCATTAGCTTGGTTTAATCATATCACACGCGAGCTTTAAATAATAACTTGCCAAAGCAGACATTTTAATATAAAATTCCAAAACGAAATTATAAATAATTGTCAGCAAACGTAAGTTAATTAAAAATATACTGTGCATCAAAATAATCATATCTAATTGGAGGCAAAAACTTAATATGCAAAAAATTTCAAACAAAATTATTATTATGCACAAAAAAAAAAACAAAAAGAATACAGAAGCCTTGGTGTAATTCATATTTCCTTCTCATTAATTTAAGAAATCCTACTTGTTCCTCTCATTTGTTTATTTTAGTAATTTATAGTTTGTTAAAGTATTTTAAATATTTATTTGTAAGCTTAAGTAATTTCTAATTTTTCTTTATGATGTATTAACTGCTTTCATCTGATTTCTTTTATAACATTTCAAGTGCAAGAATGTTAGAGCAATATAGATCTAAATTCAATTAGAAAATTTTGGGTAATAATATCTTTGTAAATGCATATTTTTTCCCTTATACATATTATGAAAGATTTTCGCTTTGAGAATGCTCGAAAATAATATGCTAACATTATAAAATCATGCCTAGACATGCCTAAATAAACTCAACGTCTCCCATTTAAACTTTTTCTCAGAAGAAGTTCAACAAGTCTAGCGAACACCCTGTAAGCATTAAAGCTTTCGTCGTTTTCTTTTGTTCGCTTTAAGCAAAAACACAGAAAGCTTTGGCAAAACATCGTCTTAAGCTTTGCTCAACTTCCGGTTTGCGTCCACACTAAGTGTGCAGCGATAAAAGCTCCCGCACAGCTTGAGAAACTACAGTTTCTTATGGCAACGTAACAAAAAGCTTTAAATTTCAATGTCAAGTTTAAAGATTTGCCATAAATAAACTGTCCATAATTTAAAGCTTACGCTTGGCAGTTTAAATTAAAGTTATTTAAATAAAAAATTTAAAATGCAATCTATGCATAATTTAAAGGTATTATTTATGACCAAAAATTATACTTAATTATGTTCGCTTCAAAAAATACACACTTTCATTGCAGTTTTTTGTTCGATGTGCTTAATGAATCGAAATGTTTATTACATTAATTAGCCTTTTTACACACATTAACATACATATATAAATAGATTTTTTATTGTTCTTTAAACACTAATTCCATAATTTACGTTTAATGCTAGTTAATTGATTTCATGTGCCTTTTAATTAACCCATTAATGGCTGCCCATAGATCGGCTGGTACGATTTTGACGAAATTTGGAAATGTGTGCCTAGAAGACCATAGAAGTTGAAAGAAACAAAAAAAAATTTTTTATCTTCAAATTTAATTTTTTCGATTTCCATACATTTTTCAGCTATTTTCGATAACATTTTGTATGCAGAAAAATAGCTAGATATTCACCTGTAAAAAACTACAAGTATAACAAGGATAACTAAACTGTTCAAATTTTATACTTATATTTTTATTATTTCTCTTTACTATGAAATAAATTTTGCCTCGATATCTCTCACATACCCCGAGCTAGAATTTTTAAAGTGTCAATACTTTTTTGGGTATTTAAATACCCATTAGCCGTTAATGGGTTAAAACC